>OX451405.1:16485054-16792328 GCA_949629135.1 Eremobia ochroleuca | reverse complement strand
GCAGTCCACTCGCCGGTCGCGAGGTGCAAGCTCGCAGTCCACGCGCCGGTCACGAGGTGCAAGCTCGCAGTCCACTCGCCGGTCGCGAGGTGCAAGCTCGCAGTCCACTCGCCGGTCGCGAGGTGCAAGCTCGCAGTCCGCGTGCCGGTCGCGAGGTGCAAGCTCGCAGTCCACTCGCCGGTCGCGAGGTGCAAGCTCGCAATCCACGCGCCGGTCGCGAGGTGCAAGCTCGCAGTCCACTCGCCGGTCGCGAGGTGCAAGCTCGCAGTCCACTCGCCGGTCGCGAGGTGCAAGCTCGCAGTCCACGCGCCGGTCGCGAGGTGCAAGCTCGCAGTCCACTCGCCGGTCGCGAGGTGCAAGCTCGCAGTCCACTCGCCGGTCGCGAGGTGCAAGCTCGCAGTCCACTCGCCGGTCGCGAGGTGCAAGCTCGCAGTCCACTCGCCGGTCGCGAGGTGCAAGCTCGCAGTCCACTCGCCGGTCGCGAGGTGCAAGCTCGCAGTCCACTCGCCGGTCGCGAGGTGCAAGCTCGCAGTCCACTCGCCGGTCGCGAGGTGCAAGCTCGCAGTCCACTCGCCGGTCGCGAGGTGCAAGCTCGCAGTCCACTCGCCGGTCGCGAGGTGCAAGCTCGCAGTCCACTCGCCGGTCGCGAGGTGCAAGCTCGCAGTCCACTCGCCGGTCGCGAGGTGCAAGCTCGCAGTCCGCGTGCCGGTCGCGAGGTGCAAGCTCGTAGTCCGCGCGCCGGTCGCGTGATGCAAGCTTGCTGTCGCCGCGAACATAATTGTTATATGGCATTTGTGATTCAACACGCCTAGGACGACGTTGTTTCGCTGGCGACTCTAGAGTTTGCGCGCAGTAAGCACGCGGTCGGCTCACTGTAAGCTCGCGGGCTGCGAGTCAAGTTGTATGGTAGCGGCAAGCACGCTGCTTGTCCGCCGTTGCCTTTTTCATATTGACATTATGAAATATATTATACGACACAAGATTTAATGCTGTAATTTGAATGACAAGTCAATTGCTTGGTTGGAGCGGTGCCGCTATAGTGGGCCATGACCTTATGGGTTCCTCCGATCAAGCGATTAGCTAAAACGAGTAAATTATTGTAGTAAGTAAGTAAGTTTTATTTGTTGAAACTGTTGAATTTTTTGTATGTAGACATAGAAACGTGATTAGATGTTATACGAAGTTTAATTTATTGTTGTATCACCATCTCCACCTTCTAGTTTAAAATAAAATTATTTATTCTGTAATCACTTAAACACGCCATAATATAAAAAAAAGCTAATCGACATTTCCTATATGACTAACCCTAAGAAGAAATGGCGAAACAAACTCAAGGGATGAAGTCTTTTTTAAAGTCCAGACATAATCTTGGTCAGATCACGTGAGGAAAATGTAGATTAGTGACTGAAATAAATTACTTATTAAATGGTCTTTTGGGGAAAGATCCACAGATTTGAATGGAATAGTCCAGTCTGTGCAAGCATTTGTCAATCGTGTAGCTCAACTTAGAAATGGACCTCAGTTCAAGGGTCCATTTACATATGTTATCAAAACTATGCTTTAGCGTTGCTGGGGAAGTCATGTTTGCGATGTCTCTGATCTAAAATGTAATATATAATAAGTTTAAACCACCAAGCAGACATTTTGATGACTAAATAATTCAGGCAAAGATATTATAGTGATTACCCATTTTTTGCAACATTGTTTTCAGGTGACAAATTGCCTCTATTATGCTTTTATTTATAACCCAACAATAATTGTCACATGAAATTATTGCAAACTTTTTACCGCCCAAACAAGCACTTGTATTATATTTGAATCTAGCCATAATTCATCATAACCCAGGATCTATTTGTCTGTCTACCCGTTAGGGGGCTTACATCTCGAGACTGACTTATCCGATTTACTTAAGTATTTTTTCTTATTATTTACAGATTAAATATATTTTTTGACTAGTCTTTAAAGGACAAAGTAAGTATATATCTGAATAAGGTGAATCATGAGGTGACAGCTTATTGTGAGTTATAGAAGACTAGCGGCCCGTCCCAGCTTCAAACGGGTCCAATGTTTTTTCGAATTTCCGAAATTTTCTTTCATACAAACCTTGTCGGTAATACTGAAAAAAAAAATATCCAATTTGGTGTAGTCATTCGGAAGTTATGCGCGTACAGACATTTCGGCGACTTTGTTTTTTACTATATAAAGAAGATATTACTCGTATGTGCTGCGGGAGTTTGTTGTGCCACTTCTTCTTCCCACCTAAAGCACTAGGACGCGCACTAGGAGGGAGGAAATCTTGGGGGACTGTCTAATCTAATTTTCACGTTCGAAATGTGCTGATTCTCAGCCTAATATGAATAAATGACGTTTTGATTTTGATGTATGCTGTACCGCATACATGGACAGTATAGGAATTAGGAAATTAGAATAAGGGCAGGAAGGTCATGATTATGATTGTTGTCGTCATCAGCATCTTACTTTATTGTTTCTCCGGCTTCATTTAGAACTAAACAATGGTTAAAAAAGCCACGTTCATTCCGACATAAATCAAGCTAAGATCGGGGCTGCTGCCGACATTCTGACATTTCACAGTGATTAAACGTAAGTTTCATCTCCGCAGTCGCATTTGTTTCCGACTACCTCGATATTGAATCACTTGCTGTGTATGGCTTCACCAGCGTGTGAAATGTAATTCTCGTGATCAATATAATAGTTTCTAATTTCATTCTACATTTTACCTCTCTCTCTCTCTGTTAAGTTGGTATAATCCGTCTAAAATATTTGCTGTAAAATTGTATTGCATATTAAAAACCCTCTCTCGGGTCTGCTAATATATAAGTTATACGGGTAATAAACGTTTTTTCTTTCTTTCTTTCTTTTCTTTATAATTAGGGATGGTTTTTTTCAAACAAATTTTTGCTAGCCTGGGTTGTCCCACTGAGCAAAGGCCTTCCCCCAAATACTTCCAGGCACCCTTTTCCAAAACCACCTCAATCTAACCGTTGCGGTACGTGTCCATGTAGGTTGTTTGTGCAGAATAAACGTTTTTTCTTTCTTTCTAGGTCGACTCGCCACCTCTACGCCCAATCCCATGTTAGCTTGATACCCTTTTTGTCTACGTCTAGGATCCCCGTTTTGGAGATGGGTGGACAGTTCCTCCTTTTAGTTATTTTTTTCTTTTTAGTGTTGTGTCACTAGAGCCTCCCTTTTCTTTTGACACCTCTTCGATTTGAGACAGCGCGGACCAATCTGGTCTTAATCAAACTCTTCTCCTTCTATCTCTTATTTGTTTATGTCTACTGTATGTGTCAATAACAGTTCTTTTTCCGACTGTTGGTGTCCGGCAAAATAACCGGTTCAGTACAATGGAAATGACACCTCATAAATACCCAAATCTTCACACTTTTTGTGATAAAAAAGTGTCATCAACTCAATTCACAAACTTATAATTATATGATTATATTTATATTAAGAGCAGGTATCTCAAATGTCACTTGTTGAGACAAAATGTCATACAGCAAGTTGTGTAAGTGACTCATGAATACGAATATATTTTCAATACTTTTTGCATTCCAACCTTGATCAAGCGAATGCAAACGACTTTTTTGCAAAAGTAAATACAAAACTTCATTAGTTGGAAGGGAATTCGGAAATTTCCATTGATGTTGGTGAAGAAAGAAAAATGTCTTGTGCATTTTCAAGCGGTAAGTGACCATAAGTGAGCACCCTGATAGATGGCAAAGATCGTCACTCTCTGGTCGCTTGACGGAGGACATCGCTGTCGAGGTAGACCGCGGCGAAAGGGGTGGGACGATCTAATATTGTTTGCGGGGCCAAAATGTACAGAGATCGCTCAAAATAGAGAGGTTTGGAAGGAAAAAGTAAAGACGGAAGTAAAAAAAGTTAAAAGCCCAGCAGATTATGCTAAAAAAAAGCGACCATATCTGAGGAGGGAGACGTCCGGTGAATTATTGAAGTATCTTTCTCATTAGTTAGAATATATAGTTTATTACTCGATGGAGGTAATTTATTGGGTCTAGGGCAAAGAAATTTTCGACTCTCATTGGTTTACGGTGTTTGCTACCGACCCAGCTAGAGAAAACGTGAGATTTTAACTAACTTTTGCCCTGTTTGAATCTTGCAAGATGAGTGGCAACTCTCGTAATTTTACGGACGTTCACAGTCTGACCTCAGTTTCAATCTGTCAAAAATATCACTAAAATCCACACATTTTTGACATTGATTGTCGGTGTTCGTTTTTAATTACACGAATTGGCCTTCTGATTCAAAAAGACATTTCTTTACATAGGTAGCTAGATTATTGTTTAAAACTGTCTCCTTGTGTGGTCTATTGAAGTTTCCATTCAAAAACTGGACATTAATCATAATTTATCACTGAATTTTATCTTTTAAAAACTCTGAGACATAAAGCAAGCATATCTTCCATAAGATGATAAAATTTAACCATAAAATACCGATATCATGTAATGTGAATACCAGACGCCCACACTGGTCTGGAGTGACCTCACATGAATCATGCGATCATCACACAACCATCTCTTGTGTTTAACGCGGAATTCATTAATATTGCTGTCTAAATTATGCGATATAGTACCTAAAAAACCAGCCAATTGCATGTCGGACCGAGCACAATGAAGGGTTCCGTAGTTGGGATGGTGCTGGTGCTGTGAGACCTTGCTTCTTGACAAATTTTCTGATTCTAGGTCAACGGGAAGTACCCTATAGGTTTTGATTTATAAGTACCCTATAGGTTTTGGTTGTGTTTTTTTATAGCGTTGAGTTAGAACCTTATTTTTATAGAGCTCCAAGGGATACCTCACCTGATACCTCCACGCTTTGCAGAGAAAAAAGGTATTAGCAGACAGAAGTGTTCCTATAAGGGTTCCGTTTCTTCCTTTTGAGGTACTCAACCCTAAAAATAATGAAATAAGGTTTAAATAAAATACCAATGTTATGTTACTTGCCTACAATCCATACTAATATTGTAAATGCGAAAGTGACTCAGTCTTACGCTGAACGGATTTGGATGAAATTATGATGATGATGACGTGACATTTACCAACCCGCACTGGGACCGTGTGGTGGATTATGGCACACTCCCTCTCACCGAGAGGAGGCCTATGTCCCAGCAGTGGGAACCATGTGGGAACACTATAGGCTGAATATACCATTGCTGACTGGGAAGAAGCTCAAGCAGATGAGTAATAAAGATCACTTCGGGGTCACCAATGTTGGGCTTGTACCGAGTGGTCGTAGAAGGAGATGTAAATGATATTACAGGGTCCGTAAATAAAGTCTCTTTTATTGTTAACCCAATTACAAACACATGCGTTTCTTACGCTAGTTACCTATAGGAACGCGTGATCTTGCCACGGGGCTGGGCAAACGACTGGCCATGAAACGAGGTGCGCAGGGAACATTGCATTTTGCCTCGCTAGCATTATTGCTACCTGTAGTCCATACAACGTCCATGGATATAGTTGAACGCAGTTGGTCTGTTCGGCTGGTATGATGGCTTGAAACATGCAATGTCATGAATAAGGAACGATTGCAAATTAGCGTATAATTACGTTAAATTTCTTGAAGCTTAGCGGATCTATTCAAAGCACCTAGACTATATAAGATTGATTTACTTCAAGATCAAGGTAACATCGCGATTTCGGTATTAGTGAAGGCAAAGTTAGTTCCTCACACTAAATCTCTTCACTGGGTACCGATAATTATCCTTAACTAAAGACCATCTTGCACCGTAAACGATTGACTTTTGGCGATTGGCTTTTGCTTTAGATTTGCTTTTAGTGTGAATGATGAAAAGCGACTATAATTTATAATATTTATGTATATGGTCACCGTATGACCGTGACTTTGATTATATTATATAATCAAAGGACCGTGAATACCGTTAGTTTATAATGTACCACCTGAGATTGTAAACTGTCGAAAAATTGTACCATACTGCTTACAATATAACGCATTAATTTTCGATAGTCTATATACTCTGCCTGGTCGTCTTGCTGACCATGATTTTATTGTTGTTATTAGTAATGACTTGTTTATAAATTTTACTTCGATGGCTCTAGTTTATTATTTATGACTTCAAGTGACAGCTATGTGAACAGAACCCAGCATTGCATTAATATGTAATGTTAGCGGTCACGCCCTTTATACCTGGAGGCTTTTACTTAGATAGTAAGTTTTTGTTTACATTTTTAATTTTATAAACATTTACTTTACATACATTTTTAATATTATTTTTTTTGCTTATGTATGTATAGTTTTTATTGTATTTGTTGGTATATTGGCGTGGCTAGCTGACATATCACTACATAGTATAAAACAAAGTCGCTTCCCTGTCTGTCTGTCCCTATAATATGCTTAGATCTTTAAAACTACGCCACGGATTTTGATGCGGTTTTTTTTAATAGATAGAGTGATTCAAGGAAGGTTTATATGTATAATACATGCATAATATAGTAGAGAAACACTGATAATTTTAGAGGTTTCTAATGTAATGTCGTAAATAAACACATTTTTTTGCGCTTACATTGTAAACGCTGACTGAACCCTTCGAGATAGATCAAAATAATGTACTACAGTATTGTATACCTTAAAAAGGTCTACAAAAAAGTCCGCGATGGTATATGTCTATCTCTTAGGGATAACCCACAATAACCATTTTTTATCCTATTTTTTTACGAGAAATAATGGCTCTAAAATTATCAGTGTTTCTCCATTGCACCCGTGCGAAGCCGGGGCGGGTCGCTAGTGGCAAATAATTTAATTTAATGTTCTGTGTCTTGTAATGTTAATTACTTTGCATACCTAGTATTGTATACAATCAAGTATTTTCTAATTGAACAGACAGCTGTGCTGCTGGGGAGTTTGTTGCGCCAATTCTTCTCCCCAGCGAAAGCACTAGGAAGTGGTGAAGGGCGGGCGTTTTGGGGGACTGTCTTTTGTAATTTTGACGTTCGAAAAGTGCTGATTCTCAGCTTAGTTTAAATAAATGAATTTTGATTTTGATTTATAATCTATCCATGTCAAACCGTCAAACGTGAACGAACATGCACTTACCGACAGAGTTCACAATATTCCGTCTGATTTTATGAGTCGTAAAATTGTGAACCGTCCCTGATTTGTCGGTCTTGGTGGCAGTCGTCGCAGTAGATTAGATACAGAAAATACAACTTTTGCAGAAATAGCACGATGTTATCTTTTCTAAGGAAATAGTTGAAATTATCGCCCAACATGAGAAATTTTTCCTTTTTCTTGTAGGGAGCAGGGTTAAGGGTGTTGAAGCTGCTATGAAAGCTGAAGCCAGTAATAAACATGAGGAATGTTATTGAGTGGCACGTGTGAGTAACAATGGTGCTTTACGACCCAATCTTTGCGTTTATACGTAAATAACTAAATGGTTAGTCGTCATAGTGCGAGGTTGACAGCAGGACAAGTGAGGAAGAAAATGGAATATTTGATTTTGGTATTGTTCGAGATATAAGCATAGGTAATAAATAGTATATAAACATAGGTTCGTCCCGCAACAGATGCCGCAGCAGACTGATTGAACAAATTGAAAAGGATAGCTCTTTTGCTACCGCGTGCAAAACATGAGACAGAAAGAGAGTGTGCTCGCTTTGAATAAAATGACCCAAGCGCCAAATCACTGAATTGCTAATTACGAGAAGACCAAGTAGAAAAATGTAAAAATAAATCGTCACGATTTGAGATAGTATTATTACCTATCTATTAGATTAAAAATCATCATTACATGTCTTCAGGTTTCAGAGATCTAACGCAAAATAAGTGCAAAACGAGGTTTTTTGGTTTTTTTTTTATTATCGAGAGTTTTTTACGGAATCGTGTTTTTGCTTCAACAGATTTAAATATTATAAGTTCAAATTTAATGTGTTCAAATAGCTTAGCTTAGGTCATATAAATACCGAGATCCAGATCGCCCAATATCATCAAAACAGCATCATATGGACTCTTAAATCTGCCGCCCCGCGCTACGTGATCTAGCGCGGTGCAGTGTGATAATCGCCTTACACGATAATAATTGAAACTAATTGCACCTACGTACCTACTTCCCACTTGAAAATTCTTTAAAAAAAGTTCTCGCTTTCCAAAACCTGTGTGTGCAATAACACCTAATAGTGGATATTCCCCTTTGAAAGTTTGTTTTAGTTGTAGTAGTTAAGGTAGTGTCTAGATGTACCAGACCGCTGTGCTGCGGGAGTTTGTCGCGCCACTTCTTACCAGCGAAAGCACTAGGAAGTGGTGAAGGGCGGCCGTTTTGGGGGACTGTCTTATGTAATTTTTTTGACGGTCCTCAGCAAAATTCGAATAAATGATTTTGATTTTTGATTCTGACCTAAGGAGGTTTATTATTAGGTAAATTTACCGATTGGTAATTTGCAGTACCATGCAATCTGCTCTCAAGTTTTAGACCTATCTATGGCTTTTTTGTATTTTTTGTGATTGGGTGGTCATCAAGGAACAAAATAAAACACCCAACCATGAATGAACTATCTTTAAGTGCCAAAGACTATTTTCAAAAATCTCGCAGGCTCGACACACTTATTCCCGTGCACCTGGCAATAAGTTTATTTCGAGGCAAAGCGTATGGAATGTTAGGATTTGATTGCAAGTCGGTTTACAGTCAATTGTTTGTTTTTCGACATCGATTCAGTCGGCCGAAGCTTGTAGTTGTGTTTTTGCTAAGTATATGGGCTTATTTAGCAAAAGTACGTATTGTAGATATGCAAACAGGGTCAAATTAAATTAGCTAGCGAAACTGCAGACGATTGGTATCGATTTCTAAGCCAAAGAAAAAAAAATGATATGACAGTAATTTATTTTTGAACCTGCGCCGCATGACAATAATTTTGGTTTTTGTGTAAACTTTGCGTGATGGATATCAATATCTAAACGCGATAAAGCAAACCAAAACTGATTTTCTAAACTCATAATTGAGGTTACATTCCCTGCGCTCGTTGACATAAAAAAAATCATCTATTCATATTGGCTTTCATTTTATTATGTTTAAATATCGATATCTACTTCGTCTGGCGAGTTTCACTAACTAATTTGACCCTCATTAAAAGTCATCAGACAAGCAGCTGGGACAGACTGGATGGGGCACAGGGTGTTGTGGCGCAGCATGGGAGAGGCTATGTCCAGCAGTGGACTGCGATAGGCTGAGTTGATTTTTGTTAAATAGAAATATTTTAATACGTAGATCCTTTGAGAGTAGCTAGTAGGCAATCTATCAATTTACCCAGTAGCCAATGGCTTGTTTTACATAAATTGCTACTAAGAATACAAGTTTTTCTAATAGAAAAAAATCCAATTACACCTTTGCACGCTTTTAAATCTAGATCAAAACGATAGAGTTAGGCCCTTTGTACACGGCACGGTTTCATTACAGTACGGCGTATGAACCGCGCCGTAGAAAAAACGTGTCTGTCAACCAGCTTGCATAGTGATCCATACAACACTGACGACCGTGCACACACGCGGATTGTAAGCCGCGTGTGTGCCGCGTCGTTGAAAAAACGTGTCCGCGTACAAGCCTCCACTGTGATCCATATACACGGTGAATAAACCGTAGTTTTTCACCGCAAGAAAAACGTGTGCGTATAAAGGACCTTAGTTACTTCAATTAAAAATTACAAGGCACGCTAACTACACAGTTAGTTGCATACTATACGTTTTAATAGTTATTGATTCGGATTTAAATTACGATACCATACATCTTAACGTTAGGCTCATAATGAATACAAAAAACTACATCCCGTGTGAATTGATGTCGGTCCAGAGAGAGCTAGGCTAATTTATGCTATAATAATAATAAATTCACTTATTTCGGAACCAGTCCATATGCATACATTATAATAATTAAAATATGCATTCAGCAAAAAGATTAAATACGGTATAATTGTTTCACATCAGTCTAAATGTAGGTTTGGACCCGGAGTGCTCAACATGCAGCCTGGTATACCCTGGTATACGGATGAATTCAGCATATGATTCTAGAGCCCCTAGCGTAAACATTTTCTGTAGGTTATAAAAAAAAAAAAACAGCTGTTTCATAGAAGACTGCAATACCTACGCGGTTAAAATGTAGGCATCAACAGCGATTAAATAAAATAAATAAATAAGTAATAATATTCCACAAATTTCACACAAATGTCCCAAACTAAGCAGAGCTTGTGCTACTCGTATGAGTACTAGACAACTGATAAACATACATATATATTTCTAAATACATACATATTATAGATAAATTACACCCAGGCAAAGAACAAATGATTGTGCTCATCACGCAAACACTTGTCCTGGGTGGGAATCGAACCCACGACCTTGCGTGTAGTAGTCAGATCCACTGACCACTAGACCAACAGGCCATCTTTTTTTATTACCGTTTTGGTTCAGAATCCTGTACTGAATCCATGGTAACATGGTTGCGCGTCGATGTCCCTGACACCCTGTGTGTAATGTGGAGAAGATAATACGACAATACATTAATAAAATAAAAACCGCGCGTGCCGGGAGACAGTGTTGGAAGGCCACAAGATGGACCGATTTTTTGTTTATTGCTGAATGGGCTCGCTCTTGACCTCGATCGCACCTGATGGAAAGCGATGGATGAGGTCTATGAAGGAACGAGCGTGCCCAGTAAATGCCTAAGGCATTGGAGCTCCGACGCATCGATGAAACACAGCAGGCTGCTTAACGCCGGACTCCGGTGGGAGGGTGGTCGCAACCCAGGCGGGCGGTAGCCCTACCACCGCAAGGGAAGAATTCGCCAGTCAAATAAGGTGTTGGGTGTGACTGTCCAGGATGCACCGAGAACTCGGTTCAGTTGAGTAACTGGCGGAACAAACTGCGCTACACGAGGAGTCTTCTTCATGCATCCCAAAACCCGATGAGTTGGTGAAGGCCGCTGGAATCCGCTGGATGCGAGAAGCACAAAACCAGGCGAAGTGGCAGCGCTTGGGGAAGGCCTACGTCCAGCAGGGGACGTTTTTCGGCTGAAATGATGATGAATGACGTTCCCAGCCTGTACACGAAAATTCAATCAAATACATCAGGTTAAACCGGCAGCCGACTCCAACGTAGTTGGGCGCGTTCTTTGCTAAAATTTGGCCAGCTTCAGGCTATTATTCAAAAGTTAAGGATGCCTTAAAAACTATATTTCATCCTTCAATCACCCATGTAAAGCGCCTGTACTTATTTTTGCCATTCAATTCTCTTACCAGCGTTGATGTGCCTTGCATTAATGCCTTCAGAGATAAGAGGGCAATAAACTTCATATAAACTTACTAACGGTTCTATTAATTCAGTGATGATTGGCCTTTGACAAATTGCAATGTTCTCTGAAGCCTACAATAATCTACATTTCAGCGCAAAGACTTCCAATGAACTTCGCCAAAGGTCTTCCACAGAGAGCACGACACGAGGTGACTCCTTAAGTACGAAATCCGTAATACCAGCCAAAGTTAGGGGCGATTCCGACTCCGTATCACTTATGGATACAAGATTAGTTTGGTTTCCGACCTAAAAATGAATGACACCACAATTTGACAGTTGTTATTACTCCCGATGCGTTTTTGCCGGTCGAGTGTAGGGTTCACTTCAAAGTTTCGTACTACTTTCGGATAGGCCCGTATCTTCGATGACTGGCTTAGAGGGTAGGCTCCCTGTATCACTGTGGCTTATTGTAGTGATGAATGTACGAGTACCTGCAGCGGCCAACCTGGATTTTTAGTCGGTTGAGAGACATTTTGCGAGGGCAGCGAGATCGCTGTCGAAGCGGCCGAATAGCTGGTTGAAGCTTATTATATAAATGGAATCATTGATACGACGAAGAAGAAGAATCATTGCCAAGACACCCTGCATCCTGTGCAAGCCGTATACATCTTAAAGTCAAAGGAATTTACTTACCAGAAACACGATACATAAAAAGTTCACACATTTATGAATAGGTCTACATATTTCACGATTGGATATTATAAATTAACGTCGCTTTTCACGAGTGTATGTGTGACCGCATTGTTCATCTAAACTACGCAATGGTTTTGATGATGGTTTCACCATAATTTATAGATTTGACGATATGCATTATGTGCCGTACGCAAAATACGCGCATTGACGTGGAGTTGCGGACACCAGCCCGTGTTACCTATTACCTATTACCTATGCATTATGTGTATAATATACTAATGTCTGCCCACGACTTCGTCCGGGTGAAATTTCTTGTTCTCTCTTCGCGTCTCATCGCCTGCTCGCGCTATTACTACTTTATCGCTAAGTGATTTTTATGCTTTTTTTGTTTTTGCTGGGGTCCTAAGGGCCCTAGCGTGATGTTAAAGAGCTTTCACTATGAACTGGGCTATCAAATACAAAAACAATTTTTGAAATCTGACCGTTAGTTTCAGGGATTAGCGCGTTTAAACAAACAAACTCTTCCGCTTTATTATTAGTATGTAACATTATAGATAAATATTAAAATACATAAATATTGGTACTTTGTCAAGTCGAGAGAACCGTGCGAAGCAGGGGCGGAACGCTACTTATTTCAAATTATTTGATTCATTAGGTAAGGATATAATTAGATGTATAACTATTATTAACTAAGGGTTGATTTTTCAATAGTCAGACAACTTTTATCTGAGGAATAAATAGTTGACAGTTTTTGTGTAGAAAATATGCCAAACTTACAGATTTATTATTAAATCAGCCCTAAGATGAATAATGAGATAGAAAAATATAACATAGCTCGATACTTTTCTATCAATAGCTTATATTGGAACACCTGTATTATTCAGTCTATAACCAGTCGTTTATCGGTTTGGTTTAATTAAAATCTGCAGCAGATGGTGCAGTTCGGTCATTTATCACTGAGATAGGGACTGATTGACGTGCTGGAGTGTTGCTATATGTATTGTACGGATGTGTGAGAAATGTATGTATGGGGAAGTTCAATTTTATTCATTTTTGTGGGATGAACGAATAGACCTACCTATTCTACATACAATACTCTTTCGTGTTATGATCTCTCTCATTTTATAGTGCTTTGTAGGTATTTCTGATTGATATAATTATGTAACAATCTCGTTCCTTGGTGATTATCAAGATGTAAAATCCATAGCTTAGTAGGATTCTCAACCTTCTCACAGTTTTCGCTTATAGAATAGTTAACAAGTAAAATTGTTCCCAGAATCCCTTTGAAAGAAGAAACACCCAACATAACATTCCCACACTTTAATATAAATAACTAGGAGATATTTATTTAACGTACGTCTACAGTATTTATATCTCACGACGTGACGCGGTCTTTATTTGTGGTAACCAAGTGTACAAACTCGCTTTGAATGTGTGCGTAAAGACGAGTAGCGTCAGCACATAACACACACAAACACAAAGTTCCCACTTCGCTATTGTCTCGGACGGTAGCGAGAGCTCCTGCGCTCGCACAAATCACAACGTGTTTGTACACTTGGTTACCACAAGTATGTCGCGTCGCTTCGTGGTATAAAAATACTACCTTTAAAGTGCCCAAATACAGCCAAGATGAGGCGTTATCCCAAACATTATCCAAGCAACTCCATATCACACTACAAGATGATCCCTACAAACATACCAATACATAGTTACACCTCCAGAATTAATATAAACAGTGTTTATTTCTGACCGAGTACCATGCGGTCAGCATCCTAACCTTAGCGCATTGAACTTAACCGACTGCTTCAAATGGAGTGATGTGTTTGTTTGGAAGCATTCGTGATTTATGGTCTAGTAAATATAAAGGTTTTGGGAATGAGTAATTTGCGATTGAATTGTATATCGCTTTATTTATTTATTTATTTAAACTTTTCGCACAAAGGTACAAAGGCGGACTTAATACCTTAGGCATTCTCTACCAGTCAACCAAGGGTGGTGGCTTTGGCAGGTGTGACGATGCAAGATGGAATATCTCTCTTGTTTTTGTGAGAGCAATGGTGGTCCAGTGGTAACGGCCGCGACTTACCAGTTGCAGGTCGTAGGTTCGAACCCAGACAGGCGCTTTACTTTGTGTAAATTATTTCATCACCACTGCTGTCAAAAAGGTGAAGGAAAAGATCGTGAGGAAACCGGCATGTCCTAGAACCAAAAATTCGAAGACATGTGACATCTCCCAACCCGCACTGGGCTCTCGTGGTGGATTATGGCCCACTCCCTCTCACTGAGAGGAGGCCTATGTCCCAGTAGTGGGAACATTATTCGATTATGCCAAATATAAAGATTTGAGTATGAGTAATTTGCGATTTAATGGTACTATCGGTTTGCCAGGTGTGACGATGCAAGGCAGAATGTCTCTTTTATGTGACACGTTGGAAAATACGTCGACAGCTCGTTCATCATGGGAAGTGATTTAAAACGCCTTAGACACTAGCATCAGTAAAAAATTGGCATTATCGCTCACAAAATGTATTAGGCTTAAATAAAAAATTTAAAAAAAAAACTCTAAACTCTAATATAATTCAGTCATAGTTCGAAAGATATGGCGCCATCTATTATCACAGTAAAGTTATTGTTGTTTTCCTCGGGAACAGCACTTTTTTTCGGGATGAAAGGTACCTAATGTCCGTTTCTGCACACCTGACTTGCGTCGCATCGCGTCGTATCAAGGATGCTACGGCATTGTTACCGTCAGTGTGCGCTTACATATGCCGAAGGTGATAACGTGATAACTAAGGTGAAGTGAACTTAGAGTGAGCTGTGAGTCATGCTGATTCTAGGGATTGACACTATTGGCGACTCACTCCACGCTCACTTCACCCAAATTTTCACGGTGAGATGGTTACAGAATCGCACGGCTGGTTTCGATATCGGTATATTTATAAATATGTTCTGTGTCCATAGTGAATAAATTAATAAATAATCAATAATAAGCTCTATGACACTGTGGGCTTGGCCTAAATGTCATTACAGCTTACGGACAAGGCCAAACTGCATTTCTATTAGAATTCCACATTATGATATAAATCTGGGTCTAGATTCTAGACTCGTTTGAATTGTGACCTAACAACTAGTTCGCTAATGTCACTGTTTATTAATAATAATACGGAGGTACAGTCAGGAACATACATATGAGAGTGTTTTTGGTGTTAAATGCAGTTAGTAGGTACCTACCTACCTACCAAAAATCAAAATCAAAAGTCATTTATTCAAACTAGGCTGAGAATCAGCACTTATCGAACGTCAAAATTACAAAAGACAGTCCCCCAAAGCGCACGCCCTTCACCACTTCCTAGTGCTTACCTAAGCAGTGGTAGTCCCAGGTTCGAACCTAGACAGAAGATTCAATCAACTCAGCCTATTACAGTCCACTGCTGGACATAGGCCTCTCCCAGGCCGCTCCACCACACTCTATCCCTGCTTTCCACATCCAGTCGGCCCCAGCCACTTTCTTTAGGTCGTCCGTCCATCTAGCTGGGGGGCGTCCCACACTACGCTTGCCGATACGCGGTCTCCACTCCAGGACTCGTCTGCTCCACCCCACAAAATAGTAATGTTTTGACAGCTAAAATATTAGCTTTGAAATTATATAAAATGACCAATAGAATTAGCATAGTAAATATTATTAGAATCTCGATTATGACTGTAAATGTTTGCTTGGACAATCCCTAGCATTAGTGGGATGACACTGACAGCTCACTCCACGCAAGTTTTCACGGTGAGATTTTTACTGAATCGATCGGCAGTAATTTTTACATTTCCTTGCAAAAGTATTGTCGATTTAATTTATTTATTTATTTAACTCAGGACTAACTTTCCCCCCTCAAGTTCTCTGTCTTCTTTGCGTCATCGGTCTGATTTCATAAATCGGTCATAATATTATTGTTATCCGAAAAACAGTTTTGAATAAACATAATTAATCGTGACAGATGGAATTAAAGTAAGCACAAACGAATGCTTATTTATGACATAAAATGTGCTTTCTGTAATAATATTTGTGTTTTTGCAAAAATATTAATACATTTGTATTAATCTTTATCCAAATAACACTTAATCGTATTCAATACTGTTTCAATACCAGTAGATTGTTATTTGAATTACTCAAATCGGTCATTCCATTCACAAGATATTACGGATTTAAAAATGTAAATCTAAACAAAAGTGGCCGGTGTGGCCCCACGCAACAGCGGACAATATACAGCGTGTAACGGAAAGGGGGTATCAACCCTGTAGGAGGTGGATGTGCTCATGAAACTCAACAACTTTCCCCAAAGAACATAGGTCGAAATATGAAAAAAAAGTTTGGCCCTCCCATAGTAAATCAATCAGCTGGTAGTCAGTTTTGTAAGGGAGGGCCAAATTTTTTTTTCATATTTCGACCTATGTTCTTTGGGGAAAGTTGTTGAGTTTCATGAGCACATTCACCTCCTTCAGGGTTGATACCCCCTTTCCGTTACACGCTGTATAGGTAATATGTTTGTTACTTCTTCACGCAAAAACTAATGCACCGATTGCCATGAAACTCGATAGGTACAGACGCCAGCACATCAAGCTACTACAATCTGTCAGATTTCTTTAATAGATTTTCATCTTTATCTCTAAAGTATAATGTTCAAAGTTGATTGGGAAAATCTGACAGTTTCGGGTTGCTTGATGTGCTGGCGTCTGTACATAGCTGTTACTTAAAGCTCTTACTTTTTATCCCGATATTCCCACGGAATCGAAACTTACGCGGGTGAAACCGCGAGGTGCAGCTAGTCCCTTATATTTTTATTTTTAAACCTTGTTTACAACAGCACTGACGCATTCACAAATCACTTTTTCATTCACAATTTAATTTAGGTACAGAAAATTGTAAACAAAAGTGCGTATGACTCCGTTCATAACATTTTGTACAACAACAGGAAGCAGACGGGGCGTGTCGGTTCATGTCAGTTAAAAACATTGTATTGGGGGCGATTAAACAAGGTTTGTCTTTGTTTTTAGTGTGTTTTTCATCAGGATAGAGGTCAAGAGTTAACTTATTGAAAACCTGGCTTATATCATGTTAAGCATTTAAATGAGCGGTGTGTTTGATGGAGCGACATAGTCAACACATATGTTCATACATAATCAGCCTATATTGTCCACTGCTGGGACAGGGCTCCAAAGAGAGAGAGGGGGCCGTAGTTGGTAGATGTCACATGTCTTCGAATTTTTGGTTCATGCCGGTTTCCTTACGATGTTTTCACCCTCTTGAGACCAGTGGTGATGAAATTTGTATTGTGGTAAAGACAAAGGCAGCCAATGTTCTTTTTTTCTTTACCACGGGGTAAAGAAAAAAAAAAAAAAACAATTGGCCATCTTTGTCAAAAGATGCGAATTAAAAAAAAAAAAAAGAATTATAGTCTTTTTCAAAAAAGAATGATAGGTAAGCAGGTACCTAAAGTCTAAGATATTTATCGTTAAGCAAATGGACTACCAATTATACTGTCCGTATACTCAGATCACAACTGTCATTATTTAATAATTGTATGAGATGGCTATAACACGGTGTTGGGTGTACTTAATTTGCGTAACAATTAAATTCCTTGACTGGACCTTAAGTCCGATGTCAACTTAAAATGTAAGTGTTCAAACAAAAAACAAACTAAGAAAACAAACTACAGATTTATTAGCTCATAAAATAGGAATGTCTAGAGGACATTCATGAGGCAACCTATTAGGCTAGTATGCAAATACATTATCACAAATAATTTGTATAAATTCTAATGTGCATTAAAAGATAAAATGGAAGCAGTTACATTAACCGACGATCATCGCCATTTTGTATGTTATTGCTGTCGTTAAAATGTCTAATAGACATGTTGATATAAAATACTTTTCATTATCTGTGGTGTAGAATGTTAAAGAAAATTGTTGCTGGTGTAGCCATGTTAACTTGCACTAAGGTCGTGTGCTAATGTAAGCGATTATCGCACGAATGTGTCAGTCATTTTTTCGGAAAACTGGAAGGCGCCCTCGGTCGGCTATTCGACGCGTACGGGTTATGCCGAAAAAAATGGTATTCAAATTACAGTCCGTTCGCAGTTATTTTACCTCTGACAGCAGCAACGTAATAGCAACCTTATAGTAACGACCATAAAGATGAAAGTGATTTAAACCCAAGAGCAAGCAACCTTATTAAAAAAAACAACGACTTCAAAAAAACACTACGAAGTGAAAAATAACTTTAATTTCGGAAGTCGGTATCTTTACAACTGTATTTTAGTTTTTGCCACCGACTTCCGAAATTAAAGTTATTTTTCACTTTCTAGTGTTTTTTTGGAAGTCGTTGTTTTTTTTAATTTTTTTTTCAATTTTTAGTGGCTCAGTTAGTAATTTTACTAAGTTACAATAGCCTAATGTTAACTGCTCATCACCTTTTACATAATATTGTTATTCCCGATGCAGGGACGTTAATTGTCGAGCAGTTCTCCTAGTAAGAACCAGGAGAACTGGAGCTGATTGAAAACTCACCATTGGCTCCACTTTACCATACGCATTGTAAAGAGCATAAATTGCATAGCAACCACATTAAAGTACCTAATCGAATCGCAACCCGTGAAATACTTATTAATGAGTAGTTACTATAAAAAAAACCCAAATTGCCAGGTTTGCCTATAAAATTTGAGGATTCCCTTCGATTTCCATAGGATTCCCTCATCAGATCCCGACATGGTGACAATTGGATCACCTCAAAAGCATACCGCTTAAAGACAAGAACAAAAAAAAATAAAAAATAGGTTCACAAGTGACTGAGACATCGGTGGACGATACATAAAAAAAAAATACATAAAGTTGAACATATAACCTCCTAATTTTTGTAAGTCGGTAAAAATGAGAACAAAGATCACTGTGACGTTGACAGAGATGCAAAATCAGAGTTAAAATGACTGTGAAAGTAAGTTGGTTGAGGATCAACGATTTTTGAATGTCAAAATGACGTAATGCCTTGTCCACACATGTATTACTTATATATTTTGGTGGATCTTATCTCCGTCGCGTGGCACCGCGGTACTGTATCTGATACATTAGACACAGACTTCCATCATCCTTTCTGTGTTTTAGCTGGGAAGATGTGGCGAAACAAACTCTTCAGCAAGAAAACACAAAAAACCTGACGATCGCTTGTATTAGGACACGGGGTAAATCATGTTTGTTTTGCACAAACTGTTTATGTAATGCGATTGGTATTTCTTAGCTATTTCGTTCTTTTAATTTGTAATTTTTATTTTATTAATTTTGCATTTTAATCAACTGGAATCAAGTAAGTAATATTAAAACGATCTATTGCATGGAATGTCAGTATTGTTTTCTTGTCCTGGCATGCGACATTTTCCTGTTAGATTTTACAAAAAAAAAAACCCCTTAGAGTATTTTTACGATAAACAAGACTGCCTAGGACAAAGTGACATTCTATCAGCGATAACGATGATGGAGAAGTTCAAATGTGTTGTGTAAAACAGGATTGTCATAAGATTTTCGGTAGTTTATAATGTCAATTTGTTGAAAGTCTTTACTAGTAATACATATTCATATTCATATTCGTATCTTTATTTGCATTCCATAATGAATGAAGATGTTACAGTGGGCTTAAAGCTAAGTAGGTACAATTATGGACCCTGTAGGGCACAGCAAAAAGTATTAAACTATAAAACTATAATATTAATATTTGAAATAAAATTAACACACATTCTAATAACAATTTAAAAACAAAATACGAAACGCTTTGAAAGCGATTGTCACTTGTCTAGGGCCTAAACTCTTCGGAGTCAGTTCCATAAGGCCCTTTATACACGGCGCGTTCGTTACGGTACGGGCGTAGTATAAAACACGTCGTAGAAACAACGTGTGTGTACAAGCTTCCATAGTGATCCAAACAACACTGACGACCACTAAGCCGTAGTTTTTCATGGCAAGAAAAACGTGTGTGTGAGCCTAGTTCTATACGTAGTAACAGAATTTGAACCAAGAGCGTTGATCAATAAATAAATAATTTTCGACCGCAAATAACAAGTGAAAACAAATAGTTCTTATCTATTTACGATCACCACCTAATCGCCACGCTAATCGCACATCACACTCTATTAACCGATACTCACAATATCAAATATCACCATAACGGTGCGCCGGCGCAGCGCCGTCACTTCGGGGCACTTCGGGGCCGGTCGGATCCGCTCGGGTGACCCGTCCGATTAATTGTCACTGATCAGCTGATAAATAGTGCGACTCTAATTATATGAACTTGAATTTGATGTATAAGGCATAGAGTTGATAAAAGGAAGTTGTTTTGAAGAGAGTTAGGACGCGTTATTTACCTTCCTAAGCACGACACTCTCCGAGTCTTGGTAAAAGAACCCCACAGTTCGCCAGTTAAGTTTTAAGTCCCATTTAATATGGGGCGAGTGTATTACCATCAACTGGGCACAAATCCAGACTTCAAGCTGCTACTGAGAAATTCCTGAGAGAAAAACCCAATAACCCGTTGCGTCACCTGGGAATCGAACCTGGGTCCTCAGTAGCGCTTGTGACCACTAGATAATGACAAACTAAAAATAGACCAAAAATTGTGTGTGTGTGTGTTTGTGTATGTGTGAGGGTGAGTATGTATATTTGTATGTACCTATCTGTAAACATGTTTGTGTAAATAAATGATTATCTTATCTTATACGGTTTTTTGGTTTCCTGGATCAAAGTCGTAGACCAAACGATGTTCACTTGGTGACGGGGGCCGCTAGACCATGGCGGGCTGATACCAGTCGGGGGTGTGGCGAATGTACATTTTCGTATCTCGCGGGCCCCCGACTAGTAGAAGGACCAGTGGGGCTTCAGTCGGAGTCCGACATAACCCTCCGTTCTCCCTATACGGAGGGTATCTATAAAGACTGCCCCAAAGAAAAAAAGGATCATGGTACAAAGTTATTAAAGAGGTTTTAGTTATTTTTAAAATAACCTTGTATAACAACACTAAGACATTCCGCATCTAGCTGCAAACCTAAATAACCTAAAAAAATTGGCCAAGCGCGAGTCGGATTCGCGCACGAAGGGTTCCGTACCATTATCTATAAAAACGGCAAAAAAAATCATGTCTGTTGTGGGAGCCCCCTTAAATATTTATTTAATTCTATTTTTTAGTATTTGTTGTTATAGCGGCAACAGAAATACATCATTTGTGAAAATTTCAACTGTCTTAACTATCACGGTTCATGACTCATGAGATACAGCCTGGTGACAGACGGATGGACGGAGAGCGGAGCGGGAGTAATAGGGTTCCTTTTTACCCTTTGGGTACGGAACCCTAAAAGAAGGTTATTCAGCTCCAAACCGGTTATTGTGGGCCTATCGAAATGTAGCAACAAATGACCAGCACCAAACGCGAGCTCTCGCCGTGGAGCTAGAGGGAACATGACCGTCCAGTATTATGTCAGAGTACAATCAAAGTACACTAAATAGTTCGCCCATGTCAGTAGATACATAAAATTCAATGTCCTGTAATAATCATTGTTTGTATTAGTCATCTACATTATTTTAATCTATATTATTTCACTATCATTGCTACGTAGAAAGTCGAGTCCGTTTACTCTCGACGACTATTCGATGGATTCAATCAATCAAATCAACCCAGATCTATCGCAGTCCACTGCTGGACTTATGCCTCTCCCAGCCTGCGCCAGAACCCCATGTCCTCTGCCTTCCGCATCCAGTCTGTCCCAGCCACCTTCTTTAGGTCGTCGGTCCATCTAGCTGGGGGGCGTCCCACACTACACGATCTCCAATCCTGGACTCGTCTGCTCCACTCGCCATCGGTCCTTTAACAAACATGGCCAGCCCACTGACTGAAATGACTTCAGTTTGCTTACTCTGCGAGATATGTCGAAAGTATTAGAACAAAGAAAAGAAAAATTATTTTGTTTTGAAAGAAAACTACTAAGGAACTGCTTGGTTTTAAGGCTTTCACCTAATTAAAGTAAAGCTAGCCCTTCAAGAATATTTCGGAACTGACCGCCATCTTATTTTTTCAATACAAATTGACAAAAGAACTTGACAAATGTTTACTAACAACGCCCTCCTGTGAATGTCATTCAAGAGCAAAAGTTCCATGTAGTACTGATTATTTTTATTGCTGAAATGGCCCGCTCTCGACCACTGTGTCCCCATGGAACAACTGGTTGTTGTGCTCCATGGTGTTTCCCGACTGTACCGATTTCAGTGAGTGTACAGTCCATTCACAGTCGATATCCGTGGTTATTTTGCATCACTGTCCTTATCACAGTGATCTTTAATCTCGTGACCACAAGGTTGCTGTTAGGTTGATGCAACTGTCAAGTATGTCAGAATCACAGTGATCTTTATTATTGTTGTAATAAAGTTGCTGAAGGGTGGCACCTATCAGAGGTTAAAATACATGTGAAAGGACTGTGGTTCTAGTCAGAATGCTTTAATGTTATTCGTGACGAGCGTGATTATTTAGGTATGTTCTTGTAATGGGTCACTGATGCCAAGTTCCATTTAAATCCAATCTTTTTCCCAAATAGCTCCGGTGGAAGTTTCTTGTCAAAGATAATAGGCATGACTTAATTGAAATAACTTTGCATGTTATTTGCAACACGAACTTAACAAGGTTACATACTTTCATCCTTCCTTCTTCCCTTGGTGGTAGGCAGAAACTAGAGAACGCCACCTGCTACGGTCCTTACATATTCCTTTTGCCTCGTTTACGTTCATACCTGCCGGCTGCGAGTCCTACGCACTTGACCTTTCTGAAGAATTTCACCAATAAGGTAAGGTAAGCGGGTAGATAGTTAAGGTTCTTGTGACATTAAAACTAGCAAAGACTATCCTATTCATCCACCCCACACAATTTCGTCAACGACACGACCGCGATCGGACCACGACAAATCGTCACCACTAAACAACACCCAAAACTAGTTTAAACTCACTGGCCCGTTCGCCAAACAAGCTACGACTATTGACGTTCTTTAATAAAGTGAAATAAACCAGGATTAAGTACAGATAATGATGCTGCAAACACCTTTACGGTAAGCCTCCTTGGTAGGTAGGCAGATGTATTGAGGCGGCCCGCGAAATGGGGGAATATCTAACAGATTATGTACTTAGTAACTGATATGGCGCTGTGATGTTTCAGCTTTCTAAGTCCTTGTCAGTTTAGCGTCGGCAGCGGCTTATTATGTCCATTTCTGTGCGATTAAGTGGATATAGATTGGAGAAATAATACCTACTAGATTGGGTATCTAAAACATTATAATGATGATAAAGCAATACAAATACAAGGTGGGGGGATATCGACAGACAAACTGTTACCATGGGATTCAGCACATGATTTTGAACCCCCCGAGATTCTGAATAACCGACGATAAATTGCGTTGAACTTTTTCGGCCCAGTTGTAACAGCCCCGACTTACGAGTCTAAGGTTGTGGGTTCGAATCCAGGTAGGCGCTTTACACTGCTCTCAAAACGGTGAAAGAAAACATCGTCAGGAAATCGGCATGTCTTAGAACCAAAATTTCGAAGACATGTGAAATCTGTCATTCCGCAATGGGCCCGCGTGGTGGATTACGGCCCACTCCCTCTCGAAGGGAGGAGGCCTGTGTCGCAGCAGTCATAAGTGCCCATGTAGGTTTATGTCAAATAAAATATTTCAAATTGAATTCTTCTTCGCGTGTTGATGGCAATCTGTACAACATGTCCCGGAATTAACGCGCACCACCAAACACCCCAAATAGAATAATTATGTTATAATCATAATACATACACTGAGTTTTTACTATATAAAACATTGTTTGGTTTGTTTTTACTGTACAGCGGATGTGTGACTGTAATTTGCGTATTGCAATTATTTTTGGGATAAAAAATTACCTATATTAAAAATGACACAAATCGATTCAGTGAACGATACTTTCATAATGTACAGGCGCCAGCACATTAAGCTAGGTACTACAATCTGTCAAATTTGTTTAATAGATTTTCAACTTAATTGCTAAAGCAAAAGGTTCAAGGTTGACTGGGAAAATTTGACAGTTTCGGGTAGCTTCATGTGCGGACGTCGGTACATTGATTCAGTTACACATTGGGTATAGTCAGCCCAGAATTTGGCAACGAGGCTGGAACTTTCAGCTGCATCCATCAATTCCTGTAGCGTGTAGACAACAGGACTCATTGGACAAGATAGTACCTAAGTGCCAAATTGTTTGTTGGACATCACCACATTTACAATCCAGGGCGGAGTCTCTGGGACCTGAGCAGGTTTTCTGCTTCGGCCTACCGTCGTCCGAAGTCGAATAGAATGGAGTCCTTGACTGACTTTGATATTCCATATTTTCCTAGCATGTCTCAATCAGCGTAGAAAGTGATATGAAACGAGCAAACACTGGTGTCGTGATATAATTGACACAGCCATGATTCTGTCGCGTGATAACATCGCGACGTTAAGGACGTTTCATATAATATGTGACGTACGTTTACGCACGATTGATCGCGTAATTGACGTGCTGTCTGACTTTGCTAAATAATGAGTGACAATTCCATATTTTTTTAAACTAGCAGCGCCCGCGGTTTCACCCGCATTAGTGTTGATCCCGTGGGAATATCGGGATAAAAAATTTAGTTCAGGGGAGTCAAGAGTCGCAATAAGGATATGTCGCCGTCCATGTCGTTGGCCCCATAGGTCGGATGGTTGATCTCCACATCCACGTAGGAGACCTGGCCGCCGTAGCTGCGGATGGAGGAACCAGCCCTGATGCAACGGTTCTTGGGTTCATAGAATCTGTAAATACAGTCAATACAAGTCAATCAGTCCTTTCATACAGATTACTAAGGACAAAGTGACATTCTGTCAGCGATAACGATGATGGAAAAGGAAAAAATGAATTATATTGACGTATACTGGCAGCGCCCCGAGGTTTAATCCGCATAAGTTTCGATTCCGTGCGAATATTGAGATAAAAAGAATCCTGTGCGTTAATCTGATGTATAAGCTATATATTATTGTAAAGTTTCATCAATCCCTTCAGTGGTTTCTGCGTGAAAGAGTAACAAACATCTATCCATCCATCCTAACAAACGTTCGCGTTTATAATATTAGTAGGACGTAAATACTTCTTATTATTATGTTTAACAGATTTTAAATTATGTTTTGTTTCGGAGTTTTATAATAGTTTTTTGTCCACTGAAAACTTTGCCCACAATTTCAATTTATCAATATTAGAATGCGTACGTTCTTAAAAATATGGGATTTGCCGCTCTGATAAATCATTTATTTATTTATTTATTTTTCTTCAACTTACATCTATCATAACAGGTAACAACCCAATGCGATAAATGCGCTTATCCTACCTTAAACTAACATCTATAACTAATTACAAATATTCCATTCCTTGTGAATTCACCCAGAGTACACCAAAATAGATCCGTCTCACCAGCAATAAGGTTAAGCGTGCGAAGTGCACGCGTCAGCGGCGCCTCCCCTAGCAGGTTGGTCCGACCGCGCGGCTCCTCTAACAGACGTATAGTTATACGTATAGTCATAGATCATCGAAAGCTTAGTTACCTCATAACGCTTTGCTCGCAATTTAATTCAGCGATATTTCGACCAGGTTGGATATATGAATGTAAAGGGGCCCTAACATCCAAGATAAAACAAAGGTAGCATATCTGTCGGTGTCACAAATATTTGCGCGCGCGCAGTATCGCAACACGAGGTTGATGTACTGTCACCTGTCACTGTTCTCAGTAATGTGGAAAATGAGATCTATTGTCATTCGTATAGAGTCATGTCCATACATATAGCGCTAATAGGAATCCTGTCATTATAATAAGAAAAAATCGTAGATAGCCATATTTATGGATTTCTTTTTTCTGAAATCTTTCTGTTCCTTTAGCAAGATGTTGTGTTTTGTGAAAAAGGAATCATTCTCAAATATTTTTGCTATTACTGGTATTGGGGCAATGGGTCTGTAGTTATTAATATCAGTTTTGTCATATCTTTTTTTTTTAATAAGGGATTCGTTATTTGTTAGTTGGTTTCAGTTTATCAGGATAAATTTCAGAGCAGATACTAACATTAATGATGTGGCAAATGGGGCCAGATATAATATCGGAAACAAAGAATACTCTTGTTGAGATATCATCATACCCTACCCTAACTTTATTTTTTAAATCCTGTATTATTCGATATACTTCATTAGGTGTAGTCGGGGCCAAGAACAATTCACAACATGTATTCCGGGTTTCACAGCTCGCAGATCTTGAGACCTTCGAAAGTATTGCTTGATTCAGAAAGTGATAGTTAAATGTGTTCGCTATGTTACTGGGGTTTGTTATTGTAACCCCTTTATTCTGTATTTCAGTTATATGTTCATAGGGAGGGCAAAGCTTCTTTTCATTTATGATCTTCCATGTATCTTTTCATTTATTTATTGATGACATTATCTTATGGTTATTTTTGGCCTTTTGTGTTGATCTGGCCAAGATTATGTCTATAATTAAAAGAGACTGACCTCTGAGTTTGTTTCTGCCATTTTTGATTCAATATGATTGACGTGTAAAAGTGTTTGTACTACTTACAGAAATAAAATAATTTATCATTATCATTATTTATAACTTTTCCGTATCATACAGTACATGTTTTCTATTACAGGAAAATTACATAAAAGTTATGACGTAAATCTGCAAGCCACAATAACAGAACAAATGGTTTTAAGCCCAAAAGCCTGAAAAAATAAGATAGTTTTCCACACATACATTCACGTGTTTCAGCTTTGTACAACGATAACATTATTTAGATGAATGTCAAATAAAGAAGAGATTTTTCACCTGCTTTTGAAACTTCACATACTTTGAATACACCTGACTGTTCTATAGATAAGACTGTTTGTTCTTTTGCCATTAGACCATATTGTGTACGGTGTAAAATCATCAAAGCTGTAAGAGCAAGAATAAGACTCAACTGGTTACATTCCAAAATAGCTGGCTACAGTACGATATTTCCCTGACGAGGTCTACGCGATAAAACATAGGGGGCAGAAGGTGAAGTCAAAATATACATTTGGTCAGCCTTTAGATTAAATTCAGTGTTATGATGAGGTACCATAATATGATCCTATTTACCTACTATTGTCATCATCTGACTAGTCTTTTCCCTACTATGTTGGGGTCAGCTTCCAGTCTAACAGTATGCAGCTGAATACCAATATTTTACATGGAGCGTCTGCCTATCTAACCTCCATAACCCAGTTGCTGGGTAATACAACCTACGAGCTGGGTGATACCTTGGTAAGACTAGTTTTCAGACTTTCGGCCTTCTGACGACCTATCTGACGACCCGACAGTCAGAGATCTACAAATGACAGTCAGGACCAGCGCCCAAATAATTTAACCCATCCACGGACCACCTGCGGCAAGCGTAGCTTAGCCTGATCGATCGACCCGTGAGGCTGTTATTACTTAGCCACAAGCCCGTTATTATTAAAGTCAAAGCCTTTATTTCAAATATACACATAAAAGGCACTTTTGTCAATATATATACAGTTAAATATAATTTATTCTAGTCGCCCCTTCCAAAAGAAAGATTTCGTATGGAGCAGAATGGGCAAGAAACTCCACAATTACTTTACCTACTATTAAAGAATAGAAATAGAACAATAAAATGTCCCTTCCGACAACAGTACAGATAGTCACTAAAAATAAAAGTGTCGCATAATCTCCACAAACAGAAAAACAATTGTCTTTTCCGCTAAGAATTTCAGCTTATGTAGCTCTTACAGTATACTTCAAAACGTGCCCACATAAACACGCAAAGAAAAGAAACTCAATATTTAATTGCGCGTCGTAAAAATAGCTTCATAAATCATTATGTCAAGCACATCTCAGTGAGTCTGAGCTCTGAAACAATATGGGCGATAAGATAAGACACCCGTCGGTAGTCAGTCACGCTCGGGCTATGGACAACTTTGGGTACCGCGAGATGGGGTGGCCTTCTCCCCTTCAGACACCCTCCCCCACCACACCCTCGCCCATAAGAAACCGCTACCGAGCAAGTAGCATCAGATCCAGAGCACCTAGAGAACCTGAAGAGTTTCCATTAAACTCAAACTACAACAAAAATGTTCGCAACATCGATCTTTTGGAGTCGGCTCGGGAGCCTGGCAAAGCAAAAGAATACCTCTTCGTGGGTCCATCACCACCTGCTGATGATGCTCCTAACATGTACCACAGCTTCGACGTCCTTGCTCCAGACCCTGAAGCCAGGATGACAGAAGAAGCTGCTAGAAGAAGTCTATGTGAAAAGGCGCTGTCGCTAGGAGCTGCAAGATTTTTCGACGATGTTGAGTGTGGTTTAATAACTGCGGATAATATTGAGGAGCACATCAGCTCTGCACCTGAAGTGGTTGTGAATTTAACATTACTTTGGGCTGCGTTACTTGCAAGGGATGAGCTACTACCAGCTATATTAGAAGCAGGCGCTGATATTCACTACTCGGAACCAGCCGGACTAACAGCCTTGCATCTAGCATCATTTAGTGGCGCAGGGAGAGCAGCTGTCTTCTTACTCTCTCGTGGTGCTGATGTTGATTTCGCTCCAAAGTACTTCGCACCTCTCCATTGTGCTGCGTTCGGTAATTCTTTGGAAGTGGCTGAAGTACTAATAGCTAACGGTGCTTCGTTACATGCTGTAGTACAAAGAGCTGGATGTGAAGATAACCTAGTGCATTGTTCAGTGAGAGCCGATGCTGTGGAGTGCATGGAACTCTTCATAGAAAGAGGTGTAGACCCTGCATATGTTACATCAGGAGGATTGAATGCCTTACATTTGGCTGCTGAACTTGGTGCTCAAAGATGTCTATCATTTCTACTGAAAGAGACAAAGATAAGCTGTAACGGTGTGACCAAACAAAGAGATAAGGAATGCACAGCAATACACTTGGCGGCGGCTAGAGGTTACTCTGAATGTATAGAGCTTCTGTTATCAGAAGGTGCAAAAGCAAATACTAAAAATTACAGAGGTTTCACTGCATTACATCTTGCTGCTAGATGTTCAAGTATTGAATGTGTTGAAGTTCTTCTAAGGGATGGTAATGCCGACCCAAACGTTGAAGACTACGACAAAAGGACACCATTGCATGCAGCCATTGGTCGAGCGGAGCGTGCATGTGACATCATCGACATGCTTGTTAGTTGGGGAGCTCAAGTAAACAAGAAAGACGAATACGGATATTCACCGTTACATTTGGCTGCAATGGATAATTTGACGCAATGTGTGGAGACTCTCATTTTTCTTGGTGCTGATGTAACTTCGAAATCGAAGAAAGGACATACAGCTTTGAGTGTAATTGCTAGGAAAACTCCAAAATCACTTGCAATTTTGAGACATAATCTAGATTGTGGCATTTCTCTGAATCAACCAAGTGAAGCTAATGAAGAAGTCCAAATTGAGTTTGATTTTGGCAGAATGCTGAAATTTTCTTATCCCCGCGAGATCACATATTTAAACAGTTTGATAGATGAAGGCCAGAAAGACATATTACTACATCCGCTGTGCTCCGCATTTTTGTTTATGAAATGGAGGAAGATAAGGAAATTTTATTTGGCAAGACTCATATTTTGTTTTCTTTTTGTGTCGTTTTTATCTACTTACGTGTTGACTGCTGTCGTCAAGACTTGTAAAGGCAAATACGCTGAGAAGTATGGTGTCCTAAATGAGCTTTGTCAGAAACAATCGTTATTAGGTGGCCTTCTCACCAACAATCCTATAGAGTTCGAAAGATGGGTTCTGATGGCCATCACAGCATTTGAAATTCTTCGGAAATTGACAGGTATAACTGGATATTCTAGTTTCTATCAATACTTTACAACTTTTGAGAATTTGATGGAATGGTTTGTCTTGCTCTCTGTGTTTTCGCTTTACAAAATTGATAATGATTACAGTTGGCAGAACCATGTTGGGGGTTACGCAGTCCTAGGCGCTTGGACCAATTTAATGTTAATGATGGGCCAACTTCCAATGTTCGGTGATTATGTGGCCATGTATCAAAAGGTTTTGACAGAATTCTTAAAATTATTGTTGGCGTACATGTGCCTTCTTCTAGGCTTCACAATCTGCTTCTGCGTGGTGTTCCCAAATGAAGAGATGTTTTCAAATCCTTTGATGGGATTCATAAGTACCTTGTCAATGATGGTCGGAGAGTTGAACCTGAATATCTTGATTAACGACCCAGCGAGAGACGACCCGCCTTTAATATTCGAGTTGTCCTCTCAAATTATATTCATTCTCTTCCTTATGTTTGTCACTATCATTTTAATGAACTTACTGGTCGGTATCGCTGTCCACGATATCCAAGGCTTGCGAAAAACTGCTGGTCTATCCAAGTTAGTTAGACAGACGAAGTTAATTTTGTTCGTTGAAATGGGTATGTTCAGTGCTTGGCTTCCGAAATGTCTTCACAAATATGTTTATCGAACCGCATTGGTATCCCCAGAAGCTGGAAAAGTAATTTTGAGTGTAAAACCTCTAAATCCTCGGGAGAAAAGGTTGCCAACTGACATTATGATGGCAGCGTACGAACTAGCGCAGCTGAATAAGGTGAAATCTGGCCAGTCTATCAAAGAGATTCTTTATAAAAACAAATACACATCAAAACTAAAGACTGAGGGTCAATTCGCGCAAGATCATAACTTCAGTTTAGAGATAAGAGGAATGCAGGAGAAGATAGATCAGGCAACATTCAATATGAAGAAGATTGATCAAGAAATAAGGCATTTGAATACCCTTTTAATGGATCAGCAGCAGCTTCTCCATAATTTCTTCAAGTATACTGATCTGATACCGTATAGAGCTCCCCACGTTTCAACGCCAGCGTATGCGCCAGAGTCTCCATTATTCTTCTCTAATACTAGTCAGAGTCAGTATACTGAAAATACAAACAAGTGATAAATTAAGACTTTGGAGTGAATGAAGGAATTGATACTTTGCTTGAGAAGTTTTTAAGCATTGATGCAGGATGTTTATTTGTGCCTGATGTTATGAAAGAAATTCTTCGGACACATAATTGTCAAGTAGGACTGTATAACGTTACAAATTGGTAAAAAAGTACCATTTTATTTTAAACTAATCTTGAAACGCTTATTGGACATGTTGGAACCGTGGTCGTAATTTAAGGTGTGAAGCAAGTTCAAAAATTTATGATTGTCAGTGCATTTCGCTAAAATGTAGATGCTAAAGTCAGGGTATTACGATAGAGCATGTTATTGTTTGGCATTACTATTTTGATATAATATAATCTTACTCAGATTAGTTAGTGTTAACTTCTTATAATATTTTTGCCAGCGAAAATTAAAATTCTACGAATTTTTCCAAAATATAGTTTTAAATGCTAAAGGCGATTTAAAAAAACAATCAAACATTATAAATATTGCAAAATTTGTTCATAAAAAAAATATATAATGTGTGGCTATGGCGTTCAATTTCCTGCCTTATCTTTTAACACAAACGGTAACTATTATCTCCCCAAGGTAAAACATATTTTGTTGACACTTTATAACATACCTAAAAAATTAAGTAATTTGTTTGATGAGTTCTTTCATGTGATAAGGTGATGTCTTACTTCTTATAACGTTATATTCTGTAACAACGTTGGTATTTAAATAAATATTTTTTATATGCATATGTCTTCTTCTTCTGTCCCAAACACTTCGACAATATAATTACGCCCTTGATGTTTTGTGGCTGTAATAGGTTTTAGAACTGTACTTACGATGTTCTGTATAGTAAACAAAGCACAATATATTTTTATTCTTGAAAGCGTCTGCTCTCGACCTCGATCACGCCTGATGGGAAGCGATGAGGTCTAATATTGAAAAGCGTGCCCAGAATATGCCTGTTAGCTCTTGCTTGGGAAAGGGAACAAACACGAACACACACACACACACATACACCACTCATGACACCATATAACGCACAAACATCATGCATTATTTAATAATATATTTTGTATGCCTGAGTGCATTGTGACATTAATTGCAATTGATTTAAGTGAATAATTAATTCATTTAAAATGAATATCCTTTTAACTAACTTTCGAATATCCTTGCCTTTAAAATGTGTCGTATATATCTTAATGTATTGTTTTTTCCGGGTACCATACTCCTACATTATTTCATACTAGCTTTCCGGGTGCCGTATTCGAACATTTATTCCATACTAGCTTTTCCAGCTTAGCCAGCGGCTTCGCCTGCATGTATGTCGGCAATTATCCCACAGGAAAATACTACCGGGATAAATAATCTTTCACTCTAATCTAATCCTTAAATATCATAAATCCACATCTAATCCTTCACCTATCCTGTCAGCCAACGAAGTGAATAATTTTTTCGTAAATGTTGGGAAAACTCTTGCTGAGCAGATTCCAAAACCTGACTGGGTTCAACCTTCTTCCCAAAAGTGTGAAAATAGACGTACTCTAAAATCTTTTGCCTTGCTAGACACCGACGAAGAAGAAATTACCCGAATAATTTGTGGACTAAAAGATGACTGTGCTGTTGGATGGGATAACATTAGCAATAAGACCCTTAAACTCTTTAAGCATATCCTTGTACCTCCCTTAACCCATATTTTTCGTATGTGTTTTTCTGAAGGCATTTTCCCTAAATGTCTAAAAAAAGCAATTGTCATCCCTATCTTCAAATCCGGAAACAAAGACCTAGTAAACAATTATCGGCCAATATCACTACTCCCCTCAATATCTAAAATACTAGAAAAAATTATTAACAGTAGATTAGTTAACTATCTAGAGAAAAATGAATTCTTATCATCTGCGCAATTTGGTTTTAGAGCCAAATTATCCACAGCCGATGCAGTACACAGTCTAACAGATTTTGTCTCAGAAGAACTTGGTAAAGGAAACCAGACCCTGGGGATCTTCCTTGATCTGGCGAAGGCTTTTGATACAGTCTCCGTTTCGACGCTTTTGTACAAATTAGAGGCCTTAGGAATAAGGGGAACGCCGCTGAAACTCTTTGCTGACTACTTAGACGATCGTTATCAATGTGTTAAAATTGACAATATTAGTAGCGACGAGCAAAAAAACACAGGTTTTGGTGTTCCCCAGGGAAGTATTCTAGGCCCCACCCTTTTCCTGATTTATATCAACGATTTGTGTAATTTAAATATTAAACATGGCAAAATTATATCGTATGCAGATGACACGGCGTTAATATTCACCGCTAAAACAAATAGTGAATTGTACGAATATGCTCAAATAGGTTTCAATACTGTGTATAATTGGCTTCAAAGCAACTTACTAACACTAAATGCCGACAAGACAAAATATATCCACTTCTGCATCCGCAAACCGCATCTTAATATTACTAACTCTCATCTGTATGCCCATCATTGCGGACTCCGCTCAGTCAGCGTATGTAAGTGTCCTTGTATCCTCAAAACATGTAACATAAAATATCTCGGGGTTCTAATAGACGAGTCGCTGTCATTTAGACCACATATTGACAGTTTGGTTACAAGAGTGCGCAAATTAATATTTGTTTTTAAAAAATTGCGAGTAATTGCAGATAGGAAACTAGTGTCACAAATTTACCTGGCCCTAGGTCAATCTGTAATACAGTACTGTATTACTTCATGGGGTGGAGCACCAAAAACTTACTTACTACCTCTTGAAAGAGCACAGAGAGCAATTTTAAAAGTAGCAAACTTCCATCCCTTTCTCTATCCTACAGCTCTGCTATACAAATCCTGTAACGTGCTGACTGTTCGCCAGCTTTTCATAACGCACTTGGTATTAAAACAGCACACCATGCTTTCCTATAACATCCAAAGCACTAATAAGAGACGGAATGATATTGTATGTGAGTCAAATGCATCCTCTAAATATGTTTTTGTAAACAAATTCTATACATTTTTAGGCCCATTTCTATACAATAAATTAAATAGGAAATTAAGTATCTATAAATTAAATAATTACGTCTGTAAAAAGATTATTCTGCAATTTTTACTTAGCTTATCATACAGTGAGACAGAGGATTTACTCATTGTCTGTAAATAAAACATGTTAGTTTTTAAGATAATATCAGTTTTTAATTAGTCTTCTCAGTTTTAATTTTGTATTTTTATATTTTAAAATTCTAAGCACCTTTCTAGCCTGAAACACAGGTTCTACCTAGTTCAGGCAAATGAGCAACTGTGTCCTCTACATATAATTGTTAAGGTATATTACTGTAAATCTGCACCATTTTTATAAATAAACGATATTATTATATTATTATTATTATTATTATAAATAGTATTCTATATTTTAATCCAGGTTATAAACTATCCGTGTGACAAATTTCATCCAAATCCGTTCAATTGTTTTTGCGTGATTGAGTAACAAACATTCAAACATCCAGACTTTCACATTTATTATACATACTCTTATAATGTGATATAATGACTAGGATTGGTGACTGGTTAGCGAGACCACTCGGTGAGAGGGAGTGGGCCGTAATAAACCACGCGGGCCCTTGAATTGTCGCTTCTTGGACATGCCGCGATTTCTTCACGATGTTTTCCTTCACCGTTTTGAGAGCAGTGGTGACGAAATAATTTACACAAATTAAAGCGGGTGTCAGGGCTCGAACCTACGACCTACAACTCGTACTCTTTGGGCTACCACTGGTCGCCAGTTGTTAAACCACGCAGCTTTTATTTAGCCATTAGCCAATGTAAGCTTAAAGCTGAATCCTGCAAGAAAGTAAGAGATTTCCTTATGAATTAGACTAGCGACCCGCCCCGGCTTCGCACGGGTGCAATGCTGATCACTATCACTACATAGTATAAAACAAAGTCGCTTCCCGCTGTTTGTCTGTCTCTATGTATGCTTAGAACTGTAAAAATAAGCAACGGATTTTGATGCAGTTTTTTTTAATAGATAGAATGATTCAAGAGGTTTATATGCATATAATACATGCATAATATAGTAGAGAAACACTGATAATTTTAGAGCCATTATTTCTCTTAAAAAGTATAGGATAAAAAATGGTTATTGTGGGTTATCCCTAAGAGATAGACATATGCCATCGCAGACTTTTTTGTAGACCTTTTTAAGGTGTACAATACTGTAGTACATTATTTTGATCTATCTCGTAGGGCGTAAGCCAGCGTTTGCAATGTAAGCGTAAAAAAATGTGTTTATTTACGACATCACATTAGAAACCCCTAAAATGATCAGTGTTTCTCTACTATATTATGCATGTATTATACATATGAACCTTCCTCTTGAATTACTCTATCTATTAAAAAAAACCGCATCAAAATCCGTTGCGTAGTTTTAAAGATTTAAGCATACATAGGGACAGACAGCGGGAAGCGACTTTGTTTTATACTATGTAGTGATACGACTCTTAATGATGCTTTCAAATTAAAAGCTTAAAGGTATGGACGTGATTTTATACTTAGTATCGAAAGAATCTCAGCAATATTGAGTACTGCTCGCTAAGTAAACCGGGCTGTAATACTACTAAGGATCAAGCCACATGTGAGACTTTTTGTACTGCGATTGGCGACTGCTTGAAGCAAACAAATGAAAGTTATATATTTCGTGGTCTGCCGTGCGATTCTGTGACGATCTCACCGTGAAAGCTTGGGTGAAATGAGCGTGGAGTGAGCTGTCATTCGCTAGGGATTAACAGTATTAAGTGCTCACTTCACTTATGATTTCATGGTGAGATTTTTATAGAATCGACCGGCTGATCGTAGAAATGGGCGCCATTTCACGACCTCGTACCACGATGCCCCTAATCAAAAGTCGGGAGAATCGACGAAAGCTTGCTATTTCCAGCTGATCACTGAGCATATCGTAAAGTACTTAGTTACATTTCACGCCGCCGGTTAGAACTGTGAATGAACGCGCGCGAGCAGAGCACCAACAGCGACAGGCTAGCGCCACACCCAAGTCGGTCGCAGTTACTTGGCTATTCAGTATTTTTATTCGAGTAGGAATAGGTCGAAAAGGAATTATTACCCAACTGCGTGGCAGCAAAGACAAAGTTAGGTTTTTTAAGCGTGGCTGGGTTGATTTGCCCAAGCATCGCTGGGCAAATCGCCGAACGCTGAGCGTTGAACGATGTTGCAGATGGTAGGCGGTAAAATCATGTAATAGCGGCATATTGTGCAGTGGCCAGGCAGATCATATCAATTTCAACTGACGAATTTAGGGTTATTCGCCATATAATGGATTAACTCATTGAAAGTTGACTTTGCTAGGAAGGATGTGACCACTGGGATGATGAAGAGTATACAACGTGTAACGTTAAATGCGCAAAACCTGAAAACAGTTTGATCAGAATAACGAGCAGAATTAATTGAACCACTTTTTAATATAGGTTACATTTTTAAAAAAAATCGTCCTTAAAAATGTTGCCGTGTCTATTTATTAATAGGTCAAGCAACCCAATGTCAGCGCGGCGCAGCGGCCCGGTGACGACTCCTCCCTCGATAAAGCGTCGTCGCAGACACAAGAAACGATCAGAATGGCCAGTAAAACTAAAACAGCACATAAAACCTTTACAATTTTTTTAATGACTTATTTTCTCTCTGAAATAGGTCAATTGAATTAAAAATCCGTTGGGGTGTCTGAGGTTTTGCGCATTTAACGTTACATGTTGTATAGGGAGGATGGATAAAAAAGTAGGAGGTACTGCTTTACTGTGCGTGATTTTGATGTACTGTGCCGACACCTGCAAACGGATGGGAAGAAGGATAAATAATAAAGGCAAATAGACTGAAGAAGGGTTGGTGCTGGTGTTGGAGAAGGGTTGGAGTTGGTGTTGTGTTTGGTGGGCTACTGTCCGACGATTAATGTCGGGACGTTGTATACGTGTTTTTTTTTTTTTTTGATATCCCATAACTCTAGGGTTATATTCTATAAGTAAAAAATAATACAAAAAGTCCTAGAATATGAGGTCCAAAAATGAAAAGTTTCGAAGAAATCATATTTGATGAAAATAAAATGTTCATCGAAATCGCACCCGCCTAATTTTGTTTGCTTATCGTACAAAATACTAACACTAAACTCTCGATGTGTGTAGTTATCTAAGTTTCATTGATAAATACGAGTACGAGTAATTCATTTTCATTCAAATCAGTCATTCATATTTAAAGCTAAGAAAATGCGACGTTGTCATATGTCAAGTAAGGAAGAAATTTGACAAAGTCACATTAATAATCGTGACTTTGTCGAATATTTTATATGAATATAACAAAAAAAAAAACCTAGAGTTGAGGGATATAAAAAAACACATTGTATTTGCTAGTCGCTTGGTAAACTCTGCTTGGGCGATGCAGGATTTTGCGTGACGTCAGTGTGATAGGTAGTTCGCATGTAGATACCACACACGTTTCATTGGAAATACCCAACAGTTGGGCTTCCACTATATATCTTATAGATCATTTTTTATTGACACAATAAGGATTTATCGAAAAAAATCACCAGTCATGTCAGCTTAACGTCTCCTGTGCGCAGGACTTTAGTCGATAACAATTAAAACGCAATGCAGTTGCCGCCACGCCGACCTTGCGCGTGCGCCGTACTGTTGTGCACACAAGCGATATCTGAATGATTTTTGATATTTATTATTAAAATATTGATAATGGAAGAGATAGTAAGTAGACAATTCGATTTACGACGTTAGAATTATTTACTACTTACGAACACATTTTATCGGGAATATTTATTTATTTATTGATATGGCATGTATTAATATACATGCCATATAATATTTTATGATAAGTATATTATTCAGGTGTTGTGGAACTCAGTGGATTTAAGTTCAATTCGGGTATAATGATAATTAGTTTACATACATTTTTCAATAGAACTGTCTGTACTGGTCCATTCCAATCTGTGTGGTATTCCTCAAAATACCATTTGACACACCAATAAATAATCTACATGGTCCTCACATGATCTGACCAAGATTATGTCTGGATTTGAAAAGAGACTGTGACCTCTGAGTTTGTTTCGGCTTTTCTCTTCAAAGTAGTGAGATAGGAAACGACGACCTCATGTAAAGGCCCCATATACGGTACGATTCGTCTATACGATCGATCTGATGAAAATCGTGACGATTGATCGCATCAAAAATGTCGCTCATGCACGAAACGACTGGTCGTAACGATCGATCATTTACTTGTTTGAAGCTGAAGGATAAAGACGTGTTCAAATAATTAAATACGTACCCCATAAAATGGAAAATGAACTTCTTTTCCTTACCTATGTGGCGGTAGCGTTGATTCGGATTCAAAAGAAAAAAAGAAAGCCTAGAAGAATGTGGGTTAAGAAATGGCTATTAAAGCGAAATCAGTATTCGCATGTAAATCTTTTAAAGGAATTAAGGTTCCACCCAGAAGATTGGCACAATTATTAAAATCGAATCGTTGATCGTAAAGAGCCATACACTGTCGATTCATCGTTACAATATTCATGATTGCATGGGTTTTTGTTGCGATTTCCGACATCGTCTTCGATTAAGTAAATCGTTAACGATCTTGACATACACCATCGATTCGTCGTTTCAATCGGTTTGACGCGATGGATCGTACAGATAAATCTTACCGTGTATGGGGCCCTTTACTTATTTATTTTTTATAATATGACGTGTAAAAATGATTTACAGAATAAAAAAATTCACTTCATTTCTATTTTAATATCAGTAGGGTCAATTGGTTAATGACATGAAATGTCCATCTGTTTAGGTACCCCTTCGAAACATAGATACTTTATCACCTATAATTTAGAATTTTCTTTTTTGTTTGCTAGCAAATCTGCCCCCGACAGTACCATTTACCATCGCTCCTACAAACACGGCCGGCTTCCATTCTAAATGTTTTTATTAGCCACATCAAAGACGCCGACGCATAACCTATGGGTACTGCCTGGGATAAATAATAACTGTTTGAACTAAACTGCTGCTCTGTAATTAACTAACTGTCTAACTGAACTGGTAAACCTGTTAAGGTGAGGTTTCCATTTTTTCATACAATGACAATTCTTTGGGCTATGTCGGAAATATACCAACAGTCAATTATTCATATTCGATAGTAGACCTTCCTTAAACTTTTTAACGACAATCACTTGTGTAATACGAACTTGTATACAAGTGATTGGCGTTCAAAAGGTTAAGGGGGATAGCCACTGTGACGGCCGAAAAAATGAGCGATTTTCAAGAATTATTTTGACCGGGTAAATGAAGGAATTTTTGGATCGGGTTTTTTTTTATTTCATTAAGTACACATCCAATAATGTTTCCACAAAATTTTATTAAAAAATATTAAATAGTTTCAACAGTATAAGCGATGCCGTAGAGCTTGAAAAAAAATTCCCCCTCCATGGTCGCATCGATTTCCCAAAAGCCAGTAATCTGAAAAAAAAATCATTATCATCTGTATGATTGTAGACAAAATGCAACAGTGATAATTGTAGTTGGATAAATGATAAATGATAAATGATAAATGATTTATTTTCTGTAAGTAGGTTTGTACAAACACTTTTACATGTCAATCATATTTTTTAAACTAGATGAGGTCGGCGTTTCCTATCTGACTACTCTGAGAAGAAAGGCCGAAACAAACTCAGAGGTCACAGTCTCTTTTAAAGTCCAGACATAATCTTGGTCAGATCATGTGAAGACCATGCAGATTGGTGTCTGAAATGGTCTTTTGAGTAAAGAACCACACAGATTGAGCGGACCTGTCCAGTCAGTGCACGCATTTGTCAAAAATTGTGTAGCTCAACTCAGAACTTGAGGAGCCTTACGATTCGACGAACAATACCAATGAAAGGACATTTGGGTAGGCCGCATAAATTACTCAAACTGCCAGACCATGATTAAAACTAACTAAGAAGGAAAAAAGAAAAAAGAAATGACCCACATAGTCTTCACACTCACAATAATAATAATAAAAATAAGATACTATACAAAGTAAATATCCATGTCATTGTTTATATAAAATTCATCAATGTCAATGTGTATATAAAAATCCGGACATCATCTTTGATCTTTGAGGACCATGTAGATTGGTGTCTGAAGTGGTATTTTGAGGGAAGAACCACACAGATTGAGTGGACCTGTGCAGTCAGTGCACGCATTCGTCAGTAACCGTGCAGCTCAACTCAGAACTTAAGGAGCTCAACGATTCGACGAGCAATACCAAGGACAGAACATTTGTGTAGACCGCATAAACCACTCAAACTGCCAGACCATGATTAAAACGGAAACAATGACCCACATAGTCCTCACATTCACAATAATTAAAATAATATAAGACTTTAAACAGTAAATGTTCATGTCATGTCATAAATAGATATTAAGAAAGAAAAAAAATAACAAAAGTGTAAATCAGCAAAATAAAAAATAAACAACATTCACTGTCTAGACCTATTGGAGCAGCTCAATCCCAAGCGTTTTTGTCCTCAATATAGTCTTTTACAGTATAATAGGCTTTGTGGCATAGTTTTAGCTTTATAAAAGATTTGAATTTATTAATGCTTAGTTCTTGAATGTGGCTAGGAAGTTTATTATAAAAACGTATACATTGGCATCTAAACGAGCCACCTATTTTCTTGAGCCTTGTTGTAGGAACAACAAATTTATGTTTGTTCCTAGTATTTATATTATGGATATCACTGTATTTCTTAAACAGATTAATATTTTTATGTGCATACAAAAGATTATCATAAATGTACTGAGAAGGCACAGTCATTATATTAATCTCTTTAAATTTGTCTCTGAGGGAGTGTCTGGGACTTAATTTATAAATGGAACGAATTGCCCTTTTTTGTAAAATAAAAATTATCTGAATTTCGGCGGCATTTCCCCACAACAGAATACCGTATGACATCACACTATGAAAATAACTAAAGTAAACTAAACGGGCTGTCTCTAAATCAGTTAAGTCACGAATTTTCCTAACGGCGTATGCTGCAGAGCTAAGCTTTTTTGACAATTTATCTATATGGGGGCCCCATTGAAGCTTGGCATCCAAAGTTATGCCTAAGAATACTGTGGTATTTTCGGGTTTTAACTCTTCACCCTTTATGAGAACACTAGTTTCTACTTGTCTAACATTTGGTATCGTAAACTTAATACATTTGGTTTTTTTTTCGTTAAGAAGTAAATTATTAACATTAAACCAGTTAACTACTTTTGCGAGGGCACTATTTATACTGTCAGTAACCAGCTGTTGACGTTTGAGTTTAAATAAAAGTGAAGTGTCATCTGCAAACAAAACTATATCATGTTCATCCTTTATGAGGTAAGGCAAGTCATTGATATAAACAATAAATAAAAATGGTCCAAGTATTGAGCCCTGTGGGACCCCCATTCTTACTACAGATCCGGGTGACCTTTTCCCGTTAACATCAACTCTCTGAATCCTATCACTTAAGTAAGAAGTGAGAAGATCCAGAGAGGCGTTCCGGATTCCGTAGTGGTGAAGTTTCCTGATTAAGGTTTCATGAAGAACACAATCGAATGCCTTGGACAAATCACAAAAGATGCCCAAAGCATCGCATTTGTCCTCCCATGCATTATAAATATGTCCTAAAAGTTCAACTCCGGCATCGGTAGTTGAACGACCCCTTGTAAAACCGAACTGTTTATTATTCAGTAATTTATTGTTATTGAAAAATCTTTGCAATTGATTTAAAATAAGTTTTTCATAAATTTTACTAAAGGTGGGTAGTACGGAAATAGGTCTATAATTAGTAGGGTCTGATGTACTACCTGATTTAAACAACGGTATTATTTTACTGTGTTTCATAAGATCAGGAAACTCACCACATTGAATACAATTATTAAATATAACAGCTAAAGTAGGTGCTACAATGTTTATAATTGTCTTAGCAACATCCACAGAATTACCCCATAGATCTGCAGTCTTTTTTACATTTAACATGTGAAAAGTTTTAATTATATCTGTACAAGTGACAAATTCGAAGTGAAATTCCGAATCACAAACTGGAACGTTTTCCTTAAGTAAAGACTCTGCAGCAGTGGGTGAGGAGCTTAGAGATTTAGTGGTTGACACAGGAATCTCTGCAAAGAAATTTTCAAAGGCCGCGGCAACCTGGGAATCTGATCTAATTACATTGTCATCAATAGCAAGGCTGTAGTCACTACTTCGGTTGCATGACCTTCCTGTTTCGCTATTAATGACATTCCAAGTCATTTTAATAATGTTATTACTATTTTTAATTTTTGAACTCAAATAACGTGACTTGGCCATACTACAGACTGTTTTAAATATTTTAGAATAATTTTTAACATATAAATTAAATTCAGCAGTGTTTATACAAATTCGTTCATCATATAATTCATAAAGTCTTTTTCTACTTTTATGTATACCAATGGTGGCCCAGTCACTGAAGGAAGCGTTACTATTGACTGATAATGTCTTTGGAATGAATGTTTTATCAAATTGTGTGCAATACATATTAAAAAAATCATTATATTGTTTGTTAGGGTCATCATTAGTCAACAGAAGTGGTAATTTACTTAAGAGTTTAGTTTTAAATGTTTCTAAGCGTTTAGTTGTTTTTGGGTTAACAGTGATATCTTTTTTAATAACTTTTTTGTTTTGATTTGTAATAGTGATCAGCTGTCCGCAATGATCTGAGTCTATTAAATTAATCATTTCTTTGTGGTTTGGTATAATATCTGTATAAATGTTATCTAGGCATGTGGCACTAGTAGGAGTTATTCTAGAGGGCTCCAAAAATAGGTTAACAAGATTGTATGACTGAAACAAACTTATGATTTTAGTACTTAACCCAGAATTTTCTAACAAATTAACATTGAAATCACCGCAAGTGATGATGGACTTGTTTGTATTACAGATTTTGTGCAACACTTCATCCATAACCTTTTCAAAACAATCATACAATCCTGAAGGAGGTCTGTATACACTTAATATAATGAACTGCTCCAATTCTATACAGGCTATTTCAATTGTCCGCTCAACAGAGAGGCTCACAATGTCCTTTCGGTCCTTAAATTTAAGCTGGTTATGTACTAAAATTAATGAGCCACCATGTATAGCATTTACTCTGCTGAATGAACTACCAACCTGGTGATTACTAAAATTGAACATGAACTGGTGGCTTTTAAGCCAATGTTCTGTCATACAAAGAATATCTACATTATAACAATTCAGGAATAATTCTACTTCTAAGTCTTTGTTTAAAAAACCTTGAATGTTCTGATGCACCAGATTGATACTGTTTAATTTTTTTACACTTTCATTTGAGTTATTAATTGCCTTAGTTCCATTTTTGCTAGAGGTTGCCTCTATTGTCCTAATTTCTAATTTAAATGATGATTAATGTCATTAATTTTGAGCAAATTATTGACAGAACAGTTTAAAATATCTTTGCATTGCTCAAAAGGAGCAATTTGTTTAGCCAAAGTTTTGGCTGAAATAGAAAAAAAATATGATAGCGACATAGCTATCTGTCTTTTGAGATAGGTAGAAAGATAGTACATAACATGATTGTATCTATCTTTTGTCAAATATAAATTACTATTAATATAATAGTTTGTGTCAATTAATCATTGTAAGTTAAATTATGCAATGTCATGTTTATATCATATCTTAACCTATTTTCTTCCTGTGGCAAACTGTTACTATAAGGGAATGTAAATAACACAATTTTTCTTAAACTAAGGTTGCACAATGTTCTATGATATTGGAGCAATTCTCCTTTATTTAAATTTCCCCTATTTCCCATAAAAATTAATAAAGTTGTTTCCTGCTTAAAGTTACATTTAATAATTTCTTTCATAATATCAAATAAAGAACAACCAGGCATACAGTAAATCAATATAATATTAATAAAATTATCAAAACCATTTTGGCTTGTGTCATTTTTGCATAGACGTGTCCACTTCAAAGATAACGATGAATGATAGATAAGTTTTGATGTACTAAGGTACTACTAACTAAAACTACACACTTTCATGTACTTAGGACGTACATACTAATTTTCCACAATTGATTTTGAACGAGCTATATCGATTTTCATATGAATTCAGCGATAATATGAATCATCAAATTGAGACGTAACCTGACGTGACACACACACATACACACATGACCCACACCCAAACACACGTGACACACACGTGACCCACACCCAAACACACGTGATTCACACGTGACCCACAACCAAACACACGTGACACACACGTGACCCACACCCAAACACATGTGATTCACACGTGACCCACAACCAAACACACGTGACACACACGTGACCCACACCTAAACACACGTGACTCACATTCATGCACACATGACACACCCGTGACCCACTCCCAAACAGACGTGACAAACACGTGACCCACACCCAAATACACGTGACACACACGTGACCCACACCCAAACACATGTGACACACACGTGACGCACACCCAAATACACGTGACACACGTGACCCACACCCAAACACACGTGACACACACGTGACCCAAATCCCAAACACACTTGACTCACACGTGACCCACACCCAAACACACGTGACTCACACGTGACCCACAACCAAACACACGTGACACAACCGTGACCCACACCCAAAAACACGTGACACACGTGACCCACACCCAAACACACGTGACACACACGTGACGCACGCCCAAATACAAGTGACACACGTGACCCACGCCCAAACACACGTGACACACACGTGACCCAAATCCCAAACACACGTGACCCACACCCAAACACACGTGACTCACACGTGACCCACGACCAAACACACGTGACACAACCGTGACCCACACCCAAAAACACGTGACACACGTGACCCACGCCCAAAAACACGTGACACACACGTGACTTACACCCGAACACACGTGACAAACACGTGACCTACTCCTAAACACACGTGACACGCACGTGACCCACACCCAAACACACGTGACACTCACGGGAGCCACACCCGAACACACGTGACTCACATTCATGCACACGTGAGACACACGTGACCCACACCCAAACACACGTGACACACACGTGATCCACGCCCAAACACGTGACTCACATTCATGCACACGTGACATACACGTGACCCACACCCAAACACACGTGACTCACATTCATACACACATGACCATCACGCAATCAAACGTGACACACACGTGACCCACACCCAACAACACGTGACTCACATTCATACACACGTGACCATCACGCAAACACACGTGACACAACGTGACCCAAACCAAAACACACGTGACACACACGTGACCCACACGCGCCCTACACACAAACACACGTGACACACTCGTAACCCACACCCAAACACGTGACTCACACGTGACCCACAACCAAACACACGTGACACACACGTGACCTAAATCCCAAACACACGTGACTCACACGTGACCCACACCCAAACACACGTGACTCACACGTGACCCACAACCAAACACACGTGACACACCTGACCCACACTCAAACACTTGTGACACACACGTGACGCACACCCAAATACAAGTGACACACGTGACCTACGCCCAAACACACGTGACCTACACCCGAACACACGTGACACACACGTGACCCACACCCAAACACACGTGACACGCACGTGACCCACACCCAAACACACGTGACACGCACGTGTCCCACACCCAAACACACGTGACACTCACGTGACCCACACCCGAACACACGTGACTCACATTCATACACACATGACCATCACGCAATCAAACGTGACACACACGTGACCCACACCCAACAACACGTGACTCACATTCATACACACGTGACCATCACGCAAACACACGTGACACACACGTGACCCAAACCAAAACACACGTGACACACACGTGACCCACACGCGCCCTACACACAAACACACGTGACACACTCGTAACCCACACCCAAACACGTGACTCACACGTGACCCACAAACAAACACACGTGACACACACGTGACCCAAATCCCAAACACACGTGACTCACACGTGAACCACACCCAAACACACGTGACTCACACTTGACCCACAACCAAACACACGTGACACACCTGACCCACACTCAAACACTTGTGACACACACGTGACGCACACCCAAATACAAGTGACACACGTGACCTACGCCCAAACACACGTGACACACACGTGACCTACACCCGAACACACGTGACACAAACGTGACCCACACCCAAACACACGTGACACGCACGTGACCCACACACAAACACACGTGACACGCACGTGACCCACACCCAAACACACGTGACACTCACGTGACCCACACCCCAACACACGTGACTCACATTCATGCACACGTGAGACACACGTGACCCACACTCAAACACACGTGACACACACGTGACCCCCACCCAAATACACGTGACACACGTAACCCACACCCAAACACACGTGACACACACGTGAACCACACCAAAACACACGTGACTCACACGTGACCAACACCCAAACACACGTGACACACACGTGACCTACACACAAACATACGTGACACACACGTGACCCACACCCGAACACACGTGACACACACGTGACCCACACCCAAACACACGTGACACTCACGTGACGCACACGCGACCACACGTGACCACACGTGACTCACGTTAATGCACACGTGAGACACACGTGACCCACACCCAAACACATGTGACACACACGTGACCCACACCTAAATACACGTGACGCACACGTGACCCACAACCAAATACACGTGACACACACGTGACCCACACCCCAAACAAACGTGACACACACGTGACCCACACCAAAACACACGTGACTCACACGAAACCCACAACCAAACACACGTGACACAACCGTGACCCACACCCCAAACAAACGTGACACACACGTGACCCACACCAAAACACACGTGACTCACACGAAACCCACAACCAAACACACGTGACACAACCGTGACCCATACCCGAAAACACGTGACACACGTGACCCACACTCAAACACTTGTGACACACACGTGACGCACACCCAAATACAAGTGACACACGTGACCCACGCCCAAACACACGTGACACACACGTGACCTACACCCGAACACACGTGACACACACGTGACCTACACCCTAACACACGTGACACGCACGTGACCCACACCCAAACACACGTGACTCAGATTCATGCACACGTGACTCACACCCAAACACACGTGACACACACGTGACCCACACCCTAATACACGTGACACACACGTAACCCACGCCCAAATACACGTGACACACACGTAGCCTACACCCTAACACACGTGACACTCACATGACCCACACCCGAACACACGTGACTCACACGTGACCCACACCCAAATATACGTGACACACACGTGGTCCTTACCCAAACACACGGGAGTCAAACGTGACCCACACCCAAACACACGTGACCAACACCCAAACACACGTGACTCACATTCATGCACACGTGACACACACGTGACCCACACCCAAACACACGTGACACACACGTGACCCACACCCAAATATACGTGACACACACGTGGTCCTTACCCAAACACACGTGAGTCAAACGTGACCCACACCAAAACACACGTGACCAACACCCAAACACACGTGACTCACATTCAAGCACACGTGACACACACGTGACCCACACCCAAACACACGTGACACACACGTGACCCACACCCAAATATACGTGACACACACGTAACCCACACCCAAACACACGTGACCCACACCCAAACACACGTGACACATACGTGACCCACACCCAAACACTCGTGACGCACACACGTGACCCACACCCAAATACACGTGACAAACACGTGATACACGCCCAAACACACGTGATTCATTTCATGCACACGTGACACACACGTGACCCACACCCAAACACACGTGACACTCACGTGACCCACACCCAAATACACGTGATTCATTTCATGCACACGTGACACACACGTGACCCACACCCAAACACACGTGACACTCACGTGACCCACACCCAAATACACGTGACACGCACTTGACCCACACCCCAAACACCCGTGACCCAGCCCAAACACACGTGACTCACGTTCATGCACACGTGATCATCACGCAAACACACGTGACACACACGTGACACAAACCCAAACACACGTGACTCACACGTGTCCCACACACAAACACACGTGACACACACGTGACGCGCACCCAAATGCAAGTGACACACGTGACTCATACCCAAACACACGTGACACAAACGTGACCTACACCCAAAAACACGTGACACACATAACCCACACCCAAGCATACGTGACACACACGTGACCCACACCCAAATACACGTGACACTCACGTGACCCACACCCAAACACACGTGACTCATATCCATGCACACGTGAGACACACGTGACCCACACCCAAACACACGTGACACCCACGTGACCCACACCTAAATACACGTGACGCACACGTGACCCACACCCAAATACACGTGACACACACGTGACCTACACCCAAACACACGTGACACACACGTGACCCACACCCAAACACACGTGACACACACGTGACCCACACCCAAACACACGTGACACACATTCATGCATACGTGAGACACATGTGACCCACACCCAAACACGCGTGACACACACGTCAACCACACGCAAACACACGTGACTTAGATTCATACACACATGACCATCACGCAATCAAACGTGACACATGTGTGACGCACACCCGAAATCACGTGACTCATATTCATGCACACGTGACCATCACGCAAACACACGTGACCCACACCCAAACACACGTGACCCACACCCACATACACGTGACTCACATTCATGCACACGTGACACACACGTGACTCACACCCAAACACACGTGATTCACTTCGATGCATACGTGACCCACACCCAAACACACGTGACACACACGTGACATACACCCAAACACACGTGACTCACATTCATGCAAACGTGATCATCACGCAAACACACGTGACCCACACCTAAATACACGTGACGCACACGTGACCCACACCCAAATATGATGATCAAAACCAGCTTATCATGCATTACGCTCGTTACTAACTCAACAATTACTGACCATCACGCAGTCTTACTAAACGTAAATTTAACGCTGCCTAAGCTAAATCGTCCTCAGACTACTAATAAATTAAACACAAACAAACTCGAATATGATTTGTGCAACATTGATTTTAGCCTCATTTACAATACTGCTGACGCTAATTTGTCTTTATCGTACTTAATAAAACATGTTCAACAAGCAATATTACGTAACACGACAGTTTCTACAGTAAATAAGAAATTTTATAATATTAAACCATGGATTACTCCAGGACTAATTCGGTGTATAAGACACAGAGATAAACTTCATCAGAAAACTAATAGATACCCTGATAATCTAATAATTCAAACCACCTATAAAAGATACAGGAATTTCTGTAACAATCTCCTAAAGAATTTAAAAATTAATTACGATAAAACTGAATTAAACAAAGCAGGTAAAAATACCAAGCAACTTTGGAAACATATTAAAAAGGTCACTAACATATCTAAACAGCGTGAATCAAATTCGAGTTTATTGCTGGCTAATCCATCACAACTCTTATCAGCTAACAATGTAAATAATTATTTTGTAAATGTTGGGAAAACTCTTGCCGAACAGATTCCAAAATACTGCGGCCAACCATATTGCCAAAAATCAAGCAATAGCTGTAACCCAAAATCTTTTGCTTTGTTAGATACTGATGAAGATGAAATAACCCGAATCATTTCTTGGCTAAAAGACGACTGTGCAGTTGGATGGGATAATATAAGCAATAAGATTCTTAAACTCCTTAAGCATATTTTGGTACCTCCCTTAACGCATATATTTCGAATCTGTCTTTCCGAAGGAATTTTCCCTAGCTGTCTAAAAAAGGCAGTTGTAATCCCTATCTTTAAATCTGGAAGTAAAGACGTAGTTAATAATTATAGGCCGATATCCTTACTCCCCTCGATTTCAAAAATACTAGAGAAAATTATAAACAGTAGACTAGTTCAGTACCTTGAAAAAAACAACATCTTATCCCCTGCGCAATTTGGTTTTAGAGCCAAACTGTCCACAGCTGATGCGGTGCATAGCCTGACTGATTATATTTCAGAAGAACTCGGCAAAGGAAACCAAACCCTGGGAGTCTTCCTCGATTTAGCCAAGGCCTTCGACACGGTGTCTGTTTCTGTTCTTCTGAAGAAATTAGAGATCATAGGAATAAGGGGAACGTCGCTGAAACTTTTTACAGACTATTTAGACCACCGGTACCAATGTGTTAGAATAGATAATATTACTAGCGATGAGCAGAAAAATACTGGTTTTGGTGTTCCCCAGGGGAGTATTCTGGGCCCCACCCTCTTCCTTATTTACATTAACGACTTGTGTAATCTAAATATTAAAGACGGAAAAATAATATCCTATGCCGACGACACGGCGTTAATATTTAGCGCAAAAACCAGTATCGATTTGTTCGAAATCGCTCAACTAGGTTTTAATACTGTGACTAATTGGCTACATAGCAATTTACTAACATTAAATGCCGACAAGACCAAATATATTCACTTCTCCATGCGCAAATCTCAACTCAGTATTACTAACCCTTACTTATATGTATACCCATCAATGTGGTAACCGCACAATCACTATGTGTAATTGTCCTTTTATACACAAAACGAGCAACATAACATACCTGGGGGTAATAATGGATGACACACTGTCAATCTATTATTCAATACTGTATCACTTCTTGGGGTGGTGCATCAAAAACTAATTTGCTTCCTCTTGAAAGAGCTCAGAGAGCAATTTTAAAGGTAGCAAATTTCCATCCCTTCTTTTTTCCCACCGCTCTGCTATATAAATCCTGCAATGTACTAACCGTTCGCCAGCTTTTCATTATGCACTTAGTATTAAAACAGCACACCATGCTTGCCTACAACGCCGACAATACTAACAAGAGACGGAATGATCTTGTATGCTTATCTAATGCAACCTCAAAACATGTCTTTGTAGAAAGATTTTTAACTTTCCTAGGCCCATTCCTGTACAATAGATTAAATAGAAAACTATGTATCTATAAACTAAATTACTATAACTGTAAAAAAATTATACTTAAGTATTTACTAACCCTCGACTATGCACAGACAGAAGACCTACTTATTGTCTGCAAATAAAACTGCTAACATACTATTTTACTTTTATTTATCTAAGTTTTAATTTAGTTTTTACGTTAAACTCAGTGTTAATTTATTACATTAAGAATTCATGCATTTTCTAGCCTGAAGCACAGGTTCAACCTAGTTCAGGCAAATTAGCAACTGTGCGCTATCGTAATTGTTAAGGTATTAAAGTGTAAATGTTATCCCCTTTATATTGGGGAGTCCGTGTCTACACAGTAAGACAGTGGTCAGGGGCAGGGCTGTTCTACACCGCCCCTACATTATTCATGTGTATTATTAAACCTAATATGTGTAGTAGGTGTATTAAAACTATTAGAAATGCAAGGTTTATATTAATCGTGTTATTCTCAAGCTTATTATATTGTGTATTTGATAAGGTCCTATAGACCGATATTATATTAACGTGTGTACCATTTACCATTTACCATTATATAAATAAACGATTTTATTATTATTATTATTATTAAATACACGTGATACACACGTGACCCACAACTAAGTCCCATAGAAAACAATACATAGAATAGAATAGAATACTCTTTATTATGTACACCATATAAATTACAGACATAAATACTACTACAAACAAACTTATAAACTAATACATACAAAATTATCACAAATACAATACTATAATAATATAACTTAAAAATACTATAAATAAATACAACATAACACAACTTATACTACCAATGCGCCGCTCCTCACCCTCCCTTCATTCAATTCACGGTTTGTAAAATTTGACATTACGAAACACACGTGTAGACCTAGTGCCAATTGTTAATAGACTACTTGAAAATTAGTGGAACAAGCGACGTCCACTCGTTGACCACGCGGCGTTCACTCGTTGACCGCGGGGGTCCTCTGGTTGACGACGCGAGGTCCACTGTTTGACCGCGCGACGTTTATTGGTTATAACGCGGCGTCCACCCGTGGACCACCTGTCGACAACGAGTGGACTCCGTGCGACGAGGCGGTGCGGGGTGGGTGCCGGTCGGCTCAAATGAGCTGTGACCTTTAAGGTTTCAGAGATCTAACGCAAAAGAAGTGTAGAACGAGGTTTTTTCGTTTCATTTTTTATCGAGATTTTTATCGAATTGTGTTTTTGCTTCAACAGATTTAAAGTTTATAAGTCCAAGATTAATGTGTCCAAATAGCAAACTCTTAGGTCATATAAATACCGAGATCCAGATCGCCCAATATCACCAAAACTGCATCATAGGGACTTAAACACAAATAAACAAAGCAATAATCGAAAGTTCCCATACCGTTCCTGCAGGGTAATAAATTGCGTAACACACTATCAGTAGCAATGGGTCTCATTTTGACAGTTCAACAACATTCATTGCGTTATTTACATTGTTGAGCAGACACATTTTTACAACATATGGAGCAATGGATTAGCAATATGCTTCAAAATAATTCAAATTGAGAGTAATAGTGTGTTACGCAATTAGGGTGCAGGTCAGGGTATAGTTTATGAAGTCGCCGCAGTGATTAAATTGAGCATTCGTTTGATTAACTCGCATGCCGAAGTGCCCCGCAAATAGATTGGCGCCGACTTAAATACCGGAGATATGCTGGGTATAACAATAATATAATTATCATATAATAATTGTCTCATGGATACTTTGGTAAGGATGGGGTTTTCTGCTTAGATTAATTTTGGATCAGTAATTGGGTGGACAGACGACCTCAAAAAGGTGGATGACAGATTGAATGCGAAAGGCGGAGGAAAGGCTGTTGTGGCGCAGCAAGGCAGAGGCCTATGTCCAGCAGTGGACTGCGATAGGGTGAGTTGATTGAGTTGAGCGACCAAAGAAACGATGGATGAGCTGTGTGTAAGATGATATAGCTAGAAAGGGGGACACTGCCGAGATGGCGACCAATATAGACGTATGGAAGAAAAAGATATATATCGCCGACAGGAACTGAACTAGATCAGAGGTAAGAATGATGATGATAAAACTTTTTTTATAAAAAAAAAGAACCGACTTCCAAAAAACACTACAAACTGAAAAATAACTTTAATTTTGTAAGTCGGTGTCGTTGGTTCCGCATTTTCGTTTTTTGGCACCGACTTCCGAAATAAAGTTATTTTTCAGTTTGTAGTGTTTTTTGGAAGTAGGTTGTTTTTTTTTTTAATAAAAAAAAGTTTTTATTTTTCACTTTTTAGTTATAAACCTACCCCAAAAAAGAAATCATATAACACTATTTGCTATGTAAATATAAGTTACAGGAAGCTGCATCTGCTTTTATAGGGTAAAGATGTGGTATTTTGTTGTGCGATTGCGTAAACAATGTATACATATGCGATAGCAGCAATCGCGGTTGTTTTACTGGTATTTATTGAAGAGTTCCGTTGTCTGTCTCCGAAACTCATCACCAGATTTTTACGAAATTTAAATGGGACCATTTCGGAATTAACCTCTATCGAACAAAAAAGAATTTTGCAAACCCGTCCATATGTGACGGAGTTATGCCCGAACAAACATTAAAAAAAAATAAAAAAATAGAAACATCCGAGTTGATAGCCTCCTCCTTTTTGAAGTCGGTTAAAAATTGGGTGTATCGGTATGGCTGTTTGGTTTATGTTGAAAATTTTGAATGCAGGTCACAATTTCATGCTTATCATTAATTTAGAAAGGACAGAAAAAATTAAAGGGATCGTCTTGGTATGGGTATGAGACGACATCATTTTCACTGCGGCCGTTATGTGACGGACATTTCTCTTCTAGAAAACCATAGATTTAGTGGGTGTTTCAACAGCAGCTAACCTTTGAAAAGTTGGATGCTTTATGATTATTTCTTCCCCTACACAGGGGATTCGTTAAAAAAAATCCTATACACCAGCACTGCTATTCTGTAACCATCTCACCGTGAAAGCTTGGGTGAAGTGAGCGTGGAGTGAGCTGTCATTCGCTAGGGATTATCACTATTAAATTCTCACTTCACTTATGATTTCACGGTGAGATTTTTACAGAATCGACCGGCTGTAGTGCTATTCTATGTATGAAAATCTCACCGTGAGAACTTTGGTGAAGTGAGCGGGAAGTAAGATTCAGTAGACTAATGCTAGGGATTAACACTATTGACTGCTCACTTCACCTATGATTTCACGGTGAGATTTTTACAGAATCGACCAGCTGGATACATTTTTAACCAGTGCGCAAACTTTAACCATGAATTCAGTAGGTACCTACATAACTCTGCACCCTAATTGCGTAATCTCAATTTGAATAATTTTGAAGGATATTGCTAATCCATTGCTTCATTTATGTTCGAAAAATGTGTCTAGTCAACAACGTAAATAACGCAATGAATGTTGTTGAACTGTCAAAATGATACCCATTGCTGCTGAATCAATGTGTGTTACGCAATTCCCCGCAGTAGACTGACTACTCCGATGCATAGATAAATTAAAAGTTTTTTTATTTTTTTATAAATGGGATATGAGTTTCATGGCGAATGTGTTTAGTACGATGCGCGAGTAAATCGCCACCCTGTATTTCATTTTAGCCGCAGTCTGCCGTGAAGTGTTTGGGCCTTTTCCTCACGTTGTGGTAAATTTATTCCATAATCGATGTAAAATATTGCATAATTAAGGGGCAATTTTGACAGTGCAACAGCATTCATTGCGATATTTACGTTGTTGAGCAGACACATTTTTTGAACATATGAAGCAATGTATTAGTAATATCCATTATCATTATTCAGATTGAGATTGACAAAAATTCTTGTTACGCAATTAGGGTGCTGATAGATATCAACAGTGTATGTATATATATTATAGTATGATAAATACAGGAGTATTAGTTTTATGATATTAGCGTTTTATGATATCTGCTGAAAAATAAAGTGGTGATATAATAATCCAATAATATCGTGTACAGATGCCAGCACATACCCGAAACTGTCAAAATTTTCCAATCAACTTTGAACCTAATGCTTTAGCGATAAAGTTGAAAGTCTATTAAAGAAATTTGACAGATTGTAGTAGCTTGATGTGCTGGCCTCTGTACAAAATAATTCTAATGGATCGATACAGACTGTTATTTTTATATTTAATTAACACTTTTAGACTCATTTCCAGTTCTTGTTGATCAAAAAGAAAGTAACTGTCTTGTGGAGGTCAGATAACCCTTGAAAATTTGCCGGTTAACCTGGAAAACGACCCCTTTCATCCACATCTACCATTCCACCTCTCTTGAAATATTCCACACTGAAGATATCATCAAAAATACCACCAGCATATAACTAATTACCGCCATATTTCTGTCTGACCGTCAATAAGACATTCCGGCTGAGTCCCGACTATTTATGTACTAACTAATGGGACAGGTAACACATAGCTACTGCTAATACACCATACATCACCACGGAATGTTTTTGAAGATTTTACTGTACATTCTTGACATTTTCGCCAGGTTATAAGGTCATCAAGGATATATTTGTGTTGGAAATGGCAACTCTAATTTAAAATTTTTGAGTTGCACTGAACCGTCAAATTGATTGTTGGTGGAACGTCGTTTAGTTTCGAACCGCCGCTGCCGCGCTGAGCTCGGAACGATGCCCGGTTTATTGATTGTGTAAAAAATAAGTCAGATACAATAAAACACACACTTTCATATTTCAAAAGTAGATAGTTTTTTTTTGTTCGGCGATTGGGCCCACAAAAAATTGTGGCGTTCTCTAGTGAAACGCATGTTGGTTTGTTTCTTATGATCTCTAGATTACAGTAGTAGTAATAATTATACTTTGTCTAACGGGAAGACTGAAAAAACGATCATAACATAAAAAAAAATCACTAAAAAAGCTATTGTTTAGTGAGTAGGCTGGTCTCATCGGTGCCTAGTGCCTGAACGTAATGACTGAGTAACATCACTACAGTCAAACTGTCAAGCAACGAAGAAACTACAATCTATGTTCACGGTGATTTTTATACTACTTTAGGCGAGAGTAAGCAAACTTGAAAATGTGATTAAACACACGAGTACCTGCTGCAGCGTCAATGGCACATTTTTTTAATATAATGAAACCGATTTGGTTACCACCTCGAACTGTAATTAGGTATATATTTTTTTGTTTTCTTCTTAAAATTGTAAATAACGCTTCAATACAGGCATTTATGTCATTGACGACCATACGTGGAATTGAATGAAAAGAGTGCGGTGGTGGTGTTTGGTACGGTTGATTGGGTGCGGTGCGGTTGGGGCGGTGGTGTGGTGTGATTGGTGATTGAGCGTGGTGTGAGTTGTTGTATTTGAATTGAGTGTATTTATTGTTTTAATGGGGAGGTGCGAGTATGCCTTATTAGATGATGTTGTTAGAAGATGTATATCAAACTTATTACAAACATAGGTATAAGTTATCTTTTTGTTTACTAACCATAAGAATGTTGGCTATCTGAAATAAAGTTTTTATTTTATTTATTATAGAAACGTTTTCTTTGTATTAAGATTTCATGATTCCGGTTAGACCACAGGTTAGACTTTATTGAAAAAATCGAAAATTTAAAATGATAAATTGGTAACGTTTTTTAATTATAATACGTTACAGTACAGTGGGCCCAGAAAACTATCTCCTTTTCGTTTGGGTTTAGTTTACTAGCATAATAATGAACATAATCACTATAAAAATTAAATATGAAAACAAATAAGTATAGAAAAACTTATTTATTTTCATATTACACAGTGATTTTCCTAAACATAGATTAGTCCTGTGAAGAAATTTAGGCCAGTTCGTTCCATCGCACGTTTAACCAACATTACATTGTTGTTTTAACGAGCAAGACTACACTTAAATTAATGACAGTTAAGTAGTAATTTGTTGTGATCATAAATCGGCCGGTACATATGCGGTGCGTCTAATTATAAAGCGCGGTGTACACTGATTCAGTGTGCAGAAATAGATGCGCGTACGCACTCGAGTCACGCGCCAATTTTAGTGTCCCTAACTCGTAACCGATTGACGATACGTTTATAAAAATGCACTTGGTTAGATATGGTGTAGAGTGAAGGAAAACATTGGAACTGTTAGTATTGGATAGTTTTTCAAGTATTTTCTTATGAGGAGTATTACAAAAATGCGCGTAGATGCATCGTTTCCTCGTTGAAATTGAACACTATTCGTTGGTTGGTATAAAATAACAATTAATTGGTTAAGATAGTTTGTTCTCTCTTCTAAAATAATAACAAAGTAGTTTTTTTTTAATTATATATCTATTTATTTAGCAATAATCGTTCTCCTGATGCATGTTTAGGCAAAAACTCATGGACAGCTGATTTGAGAGCTCTAATTTGCAAATTCTGTATAATATAATCCATCAAAACAATTTTTCTCATATCACAAATATCATATTTAATTTTATAATATTAGAATACATTTTTGTTATATGCCTTATAAATAAACAAAAAACTACTGGACCTAATTCAATTTTCTGCAGGAAACAAGTCTGAATATCTCCGAACTTCTAGGTAATCTAATTTTGGAGAAAGAACATAAACTTTGTCTTGAGTTAATTACAGCGACCAACTATTCTTATCGTTTAGGTAGTCGTTGATGGAATACCTAGTGTGCCTTTGAACAAAGATTGGATTTCACTTGAGCTTTAAATGCACTATAAGCCAAATCTATCAAGGAAGAGGCTAACTTGTTATAAAAGGTTATACCAAGCCCAACAAATGAGTTATGAACCTTATGAAGCCGGTGAAAGGGAGCACGTAGTTTGTCCTGATTTGTAATGTTAACATTGTGAATATCACTGTTTTTAGTATACAACGTGTAGGTAACGTTAAATTTATGCGCAAAACCTGAAAATAGTTTGGTCAGAATAACGAGCAGAATTAATTGAACCACTTTTTAATATAGGTCACGTTCAAAAATCTTCATCAAAAACGTTGCGGTGTCTATTTATTAATAGGTCAAGCAAGCCAATGTCAGCGCGGCGCAGCGGCCCGGTGACGACTCCTCTCTCCATAAAGCGTCGTCGCAGACGCAAGAAACGATCAGAATGGCCAGTAAAACAGCACATAAAACCTTTACAATTTTTGAAGTGAAAACTTCTTTAGCGGCGTTGTACACTTTTTTTGTAACGGGTAAAAAATGTAAAACTCGCGTCAGGACACGTGACCCTGATCGAAAATTCGTAAGACTGATGGTGAGTACACAGCCGGCGGCGCGGCGTAGGCGAGGAAGTATCCCCCTCTCTTTCTACGGCGCGTCGAAAATGTATGCCTGCGCCTGTTGTTTAGTTTAGGTGCGGCAGGGTGCTTGCGCGAATGTTCGTGTGTGTTTATGTTACAGAAACAAACTTAACTTAAATGAATGAATTAATTAGAATTGTAGTTAGAATGTATTGATAGACTTGAAGGTACATCTCTCGACAATAAATCTGCAATTTGGGAACTACAGATAACTGGTGGAACATATGGCACACCTCCGGTGGACGTGAAAAAATTAAGAAATTAATAAAATAATGGTTCTGGTAATAATGATGGTGAAAAAGTCGTCGAAATTATGGATGGAAGTTGATTTTTCTGAGAGATAAACTTTTTAATGTAATATAAATTGTCATGTTTGTGCAAGATAGCGCAATAAATAAATATTGTATTCTACGACATAAATGATAGTACTTTTATACTGATAATTAAAGCAATTCGTGCAAAATGATTCCCTAACCATTCCAAAATATAAAAAATGCACAACGTTAATATTTAAGTTTTCACTTCTGCCGGCACTCCCGGAGTGCAACCCGTCGTTTTTTTAATGACTTATTTTCTCTCTGAAATAGGTCAATTGAATTAAAAGCATTAGCAATATAGGTACTTCAAAATGATTCAAATTGAGAGGAATAGTATTAACGCAATTAGGATGCAGGTTTGTATAACGGTTTGCCCGTCGATGTCCAGCCCTGCCAATCCTGCCATCCTGTATAGTCAGAATGTACAGACACCAGCACATTAAGCTACCCGAAACTGTCAAATTTTCCCAATCAACTTTGAACCTAATGCTTCAGATATAGAGTTGAAAATCTATTAAACAAATTTGACAGATTGTTGATCTTCTTGCTCGAAGAAGCGTCAACAGTTAATAAAATAGAATTCCAAGAAAAATAATCCCATGGCCTATTACCTACCTACAGGAAACTTACTCAGAATTCATACTCGGGGAAACACGGGGACGTAAGTAATCATTAATGAATTATGACTTACTTACTGATTATATTATTACGTTTTATAATCTGCAAGATAAACAATATTTGGGTTTTTCTTTTCTAGGTATAGTATGTTGGCTAACCTGAAGGGTTTGGTGAATGCCGTACCTATTTTTTATACAACGTGTAACGTTAAATGCGCAAAACCTCAGACACCCCAACTGATTTTTAGTTCAATTGACCTATTTCAGAGAGAAAATAAGTCATTAAAAAATTGTAAAGGTTGTATGTGCTGTTTTAGTTTTACTGGCCATTCTGATAGTTTCTTGCGTCTGCGACGACGTTTTACCGAGGGAGGAGTCGTCACCGTGCCGCTGCGCCGCGCTGACATTGGCTTGCTTGATAAATAGACACGGTAACGTTTAAAATGAAGATTTTTTTGAAAAATATGACCTATATTAAAAAGTGGTTCAACTAATTCTGCTCGTTATTATTCTCATCAAACTATTTTCAGGTTTTGCGCATTTAACGTTACACGTTGTATACTATGGTGGGTCGGTTACCTTGGATCTCTTCATTTCTGTTTTCATTTGATTGCGTATGGAAACTCAAAGCGTAGCCCTCTCATTGCTTTTTGGGTGACTTTCAGCCTTCTAATGAGGCCAAAACTAGGTAAGTATTTCAAAAGGCTTGTGCCTTTTGAAATTAAATTACCTTAATCAGACACTAAAACAAATCTTATCGATAATCCACAGCTTCAAAGTGCGGTAGTTACAGGCAGAATTGTTAATCTAAATCGTTTTTACAATGGATATGTTCGGCTATATATAAAAATGTGTGAGGATCACGGACCTCGCAGTCGTTTCCAATACAAACATGGCGGCATTTGCTCTCCTGACTATAGCCCTTCTTGCAGGTAATTATAAAACATTATTTTTAGTATACTGCAAACCTGAATATAGTTTGTTCAGAATAAGTAACTGAATCGATTCCAATAGTTTTTACACCATGTTATATTTTGTCCCAAAAACATTAAAAAATGGTAACAAGTTGGACACCGAGCGACGCTAAGTACATTTCCGCAATCATATGCGCACAAGTACAACACAGGTCACAGCCGGTCGGCCGGTGGCGCGTATTAAGAGGTAACCAACTTTTTGTACGGACATTCAGGTAACATAACAATCTTATAACTTCGTGATTTTTCATGATACAGTTTTGAAATTTTGTACATAGATTCTTTACATAAAAATACTAGATACGTGTTTTGGGTTTGCCATATACTAAAAATAATGTTGTATATATTTTTCCCGATTCAATTGTTTGGCTATCTAATGATGGACGGAACAATGTCCGAGGTAAATAAGTATATATTCGAAGACAAATCCAAGCCTGATCTATTTGACTTTTTCAATGCGTCATTCTCTCCTTGACTAATTATTTAAGACACCACCGGTTTACGGCGAAGAACATCAGAACATAGTGAAGAACATCATTAGTGCGCATACTTTCCTCGTCAAAGAATAGGTCTTGCAGTGGGTCAAAAATAGACTTGTTTTTTTTTTAATTCTCTTTAGGCTCATCTGTGGCCTTGCCGAATAGGATCGTGGGAGGCACTGAGACCTCCATCGATAAGTTCCCCTCTGTTGTTGCGTTGGAGTTCTTCAGCATCTGGAGTGGAACCTGGAGTCAGTCTTGTGCTGCCAGTATTCTGACGGCTCGCACTGTCCTGAGTGCTGCTCATTGCGTAGATGGATTGTGAGTATATTACTTGATTATCATCATCATCATCATCATCATGTCAGCCGGAACCACCCACTGCTGGGTATACGACTGCCTTCCTTTCTACCATACTTCTTGTTTACTGTGCTCCTGACTGTTACTTGGTGGAGAAAAAACTAAAGAAAAAACTATTTTTCAACTTCTAATGAATACTAATGATTGGCTGATAGAGTAAAAGTTAGTTGAAAATAAAAAATTATCAACCAAATTAAAAATTTACAGCAGCGATTAATTTTATAAATGTTAAATTAATTTGCAGCATCTTCGACATTGCACACCGCCGAGTCAGGGCCGGTTCTTCCCACCGCAACACAGGAGGCATTGTGTCCTTAGCAGATGCCAACTTCAACCATCCCACCTATGGCCAGAAGGATTACGACGGCGACATCTCCGTTATTCTCCTCAAGGACCCGCTGGTGTACAGTCCTGTAGTTCAACAGGCTACCATTGTCGCCCAAAATTTCAAAGTGCCTGATAACCTACCAGTTACTCACGCCGGATGGGGTGCAACTTCGGTGAGCAAGAACTTTATAGAGGAGAGCTTTTGAAAGAAAGAGAATAAAAGAAAATTTTATTTTTATGTCAATCAACTGATGGACTAAATCAGTTTCTTTTTAAATATTCAACGTTTCGATCTCTGATTTACACGGAACAGCCAGTAGCACGCCGTCGTTTCTGAGAGTGGCGTTGGCTTATTTTATGCCAAGGGGTGTGAATAAAGAAGCCGGTTTTTGGGCCTGATTTCCGGTACAGTTCGCTGCAAGTTGATCTCTGGAAAGAAGCAGTTACTTGATTTAGCTGCTATATGTTGTTGTTGTTTAACATAGTTGGGAAAAGGCTAGGCAGATGATGATGTTTGTACACGTAAGTTAACACGGGACACTATCACCAGCACTGATCGGTGCCGACTTGTCTGTACCGGGAACCCGCACCTTGTGTTGATTAGCAAGTTATTAGGGCTTCATCAGAGCTGTTTTTACAACCTTTTATTGAAAATAGTATTTATGGTGTTAAACTATCTAATTAATTTTATTCGTGCCTTAAAACCAAGTTTATTTGCAGCAAGGAGGTCAGGCATCTCCGGTACTCCGTGAGGTCACAATCTACACGGTTAACAACGAACTCTGCGCTGCTCGCTACCTGACCCTCCCTAGACCTCTTGCGGTTACTGAGAACATGATCTGTGCTGGTATTCTTGACGTCGGTGGAAAGGATGCCTGCCAAGGAGACTCCGGTGGCCCTCTTTACTTCGACAACATCCTCGTAGGTGTTGTGTCCTGGGGTCATGGATGTGCCAATCCGACCTTCCCGGGCGTCAGCACCGCTGTCAGCCCCTACACTGAGTGGATCACCTCTGTTGCGGTCTAAATTATTACATTTTGAACTATTTAATAAATCAAGTATATAAAGTTATTTTATTTTTATTAAGTCTCAATTAATTACCTTAACCCCTTGCACCACACCCTATTTACAGCCGCACAATTGCATTCGTAGGAGAACTGACTTCCCCCTCTCTCTCTCTCTCTCTCTCTCTCTCTCTCTGTGTGTTCTGTATTCTATCTGTTATTGTGTAGTACTCGTATATCTGTTTTTTACTCAATAAAAAAAGTATTGGATGTATTGAAATGTCTATGTGTAGGTTGCGTTATGCACTAAAAATACAATTTCTTAAATAATTTGGCTCTTAATAATTTTCCAGGTCCGAAATAATTTTAACTGTCAACTATCAGGTAACCAAAAAAGTTCGTGCGGTTTTAGTCGTCACTCACTGTAAAGACATGTTTGAGCCTGTTACAATTTCTAGCGCCCAATATTTATTATCAATACGAGTATAACATGCACAGACTCGTCAGTTTATTGATGCACTCTGTTTTGTTAACACGCTTTTTATAAGTAAATTATTTTTGTCTAAAATGTCAGTTGAACTAATGTGATTCGGGCTTGTTAGCTCTACGAATTTAAAATCGGCACCAAGGCTGCAGAGGCATCTCGTAAAATATGTACGGCATTCGGTGAAGATGCAGTATCAGAACGCACTGCACAAAAGTGGTTTAAAAAATTCTTGTCTGGTGGCGAGTCGCTTGAAGATTCTCCTCGTTCGAGAAGACTCTCTGTTATTGACAATTAAAAATTACGGCCCGCTATTGAAAACAGCACTCAGTTAACTTCCCAGGAACGTTCGCAAAAGTTTGATGTAAGTGATGAGACAATTCGTTTGTACTTAGATCAATTAGGTAAATCATGGACGTTAAGTAAATGGGTCCCTCATGAATTATCAAACGAACACAGGTTTCGAGTATCAGTTTGTTCAGCAATGCTTTCGCGGTATAAAAACTAGCCGTTTTTGGACTGTTTGCTTACAGCTAATGAAAAATAGACTATGTACAATAACACAAAATGAACCCGCCATTGGTTGTCCCCAAACCAACCAGTACCACAAACATCGAAAATGTCAATTCATTACCAGAAGACCATGCTTTATGTATGGTGGACCGCTGCTGGTATAATACACTACGAGTTTCTTCCCGAGGGTCAAACTATTACTGCTAAAGTCTACTCGATGCAGCTTCATCTTGAGTACATATATCTATACTTGAGAAGCAGCCTGGAGTAGTTAACCGGAATAAAGTAATATTTTTACAAGATAACGCTAGGGCACACGTAGCCAAGCTCACACTGGAATAAATTAATGATTTAAAATGGGAGTTACTAGCTCACCCTCCGTATTCTCCTGATATGTCTCCAATGGATTATTTATTACCTTTTCTTGGATTTAAATAATCATATGATAGATGAAAAAAATCGAAATCAAGTTGAGATCAAAGAGGCGGTTGCCAATTTTATTGCTTCAAAAAGTAAAAGGTTTTACAAGGACGGGATTCATAAACTAGTATCTCGCTGAGAAAGAATTGTATAATGAGAGGGTGCTTATATAAATGAATAAATTGTTTTATAAGTAAATCTACAAGACTTTATATTTTTACAAATAAAACCGCACGAACTTTTTTGGTAGATTGTTTTCTAATAAAGCCATTATACAGAATATGGATCCTGCATGTTTTTAAAGGAGGTTTTCCACAAGGTTCAATACTAGGCCTCAGGTGCTCCGTGCTAGGCGCTCTCACAAGCCGATTCCCAAAGGCGTCCCTTCGAAAATTCAGCACACAACCACTCTATAGTCAATTCATCATTGAAATATAATCATAGTAAAAAATTTTAAAAAATTATTGCTCTAAAATGCAACAACAATGCTTTCAGGATGTTGTTGAGGCTGCCTCGTTACTGTAGCGCGTCGGAAATGTTTGCGCAAGCCCGCACCGACGGCTTTTATGCAATTATACGCAAGAAAACGGCGTCGCTGCTGAGCAGAGTGAGGGGCAGTCGAAACAGCATCCTGAAAACTGTAGCTGGAAGCCTTGGCTCTCCAATTATACAGCAGTTTGTGCGGAGGTTGATTTGTACTAACACTAGGCAATAAGTTATTTTTTTGTATGTTACTAACACAATATGGATACTTGTGTCCGAAATAAAGTCTAATATTATTATTATTATTAAAATAAGCCGTAGGCGCGTGCGGCTTGCCGTGATTTCAATTTACATACAAAACAAAATCGTCATGACATCACTTCAGGTCACGTGGTTTGCTAATTTTTGAGCGCCCGGTATGCCGCCCTTTTCTTTTCCCCACTAACACCCTGTATAAAGCTTGTAAAGTACTAACAGTTCGACAGTTATTTATAATGAGCACTGTACTAAAACAACACGCGGCGCTTCCATTCAGCACTGAATTCACAAAAAGGAGACGGAAAGATATTGTTTGCCCTCAAAAAAGCACAAAGCATGCTTTTACAGCCAAATTTTATATGTACCTCGGACCGCTACTCGATAATAGGCTAAATGATAAAGGAAACATGTACTCCTTAAATCAGAGTAACTGCAAGAAAATCCTTATGCAGACTCTTCAAACTATGTCCTATGAAGATACAGAGAAGTTATTAGTTGTACTAAAGTAAATATTGTTCGTAATATATAATTTTATAAACCTTTTACATGTGTACCAATAAGATAAATATGATAATTATGTGATTATTTAATAAATTATTGTTACCTCCAATCGCCTGAAACACAGGATTACCTAGTTCAGGCACAAAAAAAATGGTGAACTTGACATAGATTTAAGAAAAACTGTATTTAGCGTTAGTCCTTATATTATTGAATAAATTTTATTTATTATTATTTATTTATTTATATAGGCAGACGCTCCATGCAAAGTACTGGTAGGTATTGAGCTGCATCTGGTTTGACTGGAAGCCGACCCAAACGTAGTTGGGAAATGGCTAGGCAGATGATGACACACACTAGATTTAGGTAATGAATCGTCAATAGAAGGCGCCACAGGGCTGGTTTTAAGATTTCATTCTTCCTAAGCTGCTCATCCAAAATAAAAAACCAAAATAAATAACCTCCTAGCCAGATGGACAGCCGACTTAAACAGTGGTGGCTGGATAGACTGGCTGCAGAAGGCGAAGGACAGGGTGTTGTGGCGCAGGGTGTTGATGTCCATCAGTGGACTGCGATAGGCTGAGTCGATTGCAGTAAACCTTCAGTTCATTTTCGCGGGAGCCGATATATTTTATAGTGCAATAATGATTAGCGTCTACATAAACATAAATATGTATACACTTTTTATCGATAATCAGTAGTTTTAGGGTCCCGTAACAACGGCTTTATTAATATCTTTATAATTTTACGATGTGTTTATCAGATATTAAAATTGTGCGGTGACTGCTGTTGCCACAGTTGAATTGAAAATGGCAACGCTGACCCTTCTTGCTCTGGCCCTCTTTGCAGGTATTTATAATCCTAAATATTAGTAAAAAATAACATCCTACCGACCGATTTCGGTCACAGTGGCAATCTTAACGGAGATTAGCCAAGCAAGCAGGAGATATTATAGTGCACAAGTATTTGCGCAAACACAGTTGCACTCCCCGTTCCTTTACTCTCATAGTCCGCTGGGACAACAATCTGACACGACCGGGGAGAGATCAGTCGCAGGGCCAAGGACTTTACGTGCATTTCGAGGCACGGCGGTATTAAACCGCCAACTTCCAAACTCCCGGCAGTTACTAACAAAATTGCTAATGGAATACCCAATAACACTTTTCCCAACCAGGGAGTCGAACCCAGGACCCCAAACTCAGCAGTGGCGCTTGCAACCATGAGACCAACTTGGCAGTCCGATCCTAAATATTAAAGTTTAATACAATGATGACATAGAGTTTGCAAGAGCGGAGGTCAACAGAGATTGAGACAAAGCTGATTGGAAAGGTAGGTTTTTTTTGAAAGGTGATTGGTGTTTGGTGATTGTTTGTTTTGGTGATTGCTAATCTCTTCACCACCCTTGGTTGACTGGTAGAGAATGCCTAAGGCATTAAATCCGCCTTTGTACCTTTTTTGTGTGCGAAAAGTTTAAATAAATAAATAGGGGTAATAAAAAAGCTACTGTTACTGTCAGCCTGCGTCACCACTGCTGTTCAAAGTTTTTAATCCTTCTGAGTCCTTCCCCATGACTTTTGGAACGAAGCTCTTGCGATCCAGGGCTAATGTGGACCACTGGTCATTTGATCTGCCCAGCTCGTGCCGTCATTTTCTACGGGGTCTGCTACGACGCCTTCTGGTTGTGTCAGGACTCCACGTAGTGGTTATTTTGACCCACAGCTAATTGGGCAATACTGGGCACATACGGCAGACATGGTCAGCCCAGTCTCACTTCAGCTTAGTGGTTTTTTTAAGTGATGTCAGTAAACTTAACGAAATAATTTATGTGTTCAAGGTAGCGCGGGAAAGTGTTACTGGAAGTATTTGGGAGAGGCTTTTGTTCAGCAGTCGGACAGTATAGGTTAGCAAAAGAAAGTGTAGTGAACAAGATAGATCACGCAACAAATAATCTAATCTAGATAAGGCTGTCCGAAAACTCTACAAGATAACGATTTTAAGACTTTATGTAAGTCGTTCCTTCTAAAGCTGCTGTACAACCCGCTAGAGTTGAGACCCAAACGGCCCCTCCCCCCTCCCGACCCTCGCGCTGGTACCGCTCCGCTCTCGCCATCGACGCCTCAGTACCGCGCGCTTACGTCATCCGAGTGCAGTTTCAAGTTAACTCTTGCGGGTTGTATCATTCACTAGGTACTTAAAAAAATATGTGTACTGGATAAAAAGCTAGGCGTGGTCAATGAGCATTTGTGTATATCCTTCTGTAGTAGGTACGTAGTCATCATTGTGAATATAGTTTTATTTTAAACAAGTAATCCAACTTCGTTCTTCTAGATTTTTGAGTAAGAAGGGTACAATAAATAACAGTACCTAGTGTTTTGTTCTTTTTGGTAATCATCAGTTCTTCCATCTTATTCCAGGCCTTACCTGTTCGACGCCGGCCTCCCGTATCGCGGGAGGTACCCCGACTACCACAGCGCAGTTTCCTTCCATCGTCCAGGTGGAGGCGGCGGGTGCGTCCTCTGGCATCTGGTCGCAAATCTGTGCAGCCAACATCCTGACTGCCAGATATATGCTGTCAGCAGCGCATTGCTTCCATGGAATGTGAGTAGTTTACTTAAAATGTCCATCATCTTCAAAATATTTTTGGAACGAAGTTCTTCAACGGGGCTCGTGGTAGGAGTAAACTGGTAGAAATCGTAACGTAACGAAAAAGCGGTACGCCCCCTCCACGCGACTTTCTAGAGATAGATAGTTTTCATGATTGTCGTGGGTGCTGAAGTCAATAATGAGATCAAAAAGAAAATGCAAAATGGCGATAATTTTATGAGAGCTTCTAAAAACTTATACTAGATGTCTTTGTAAAAACTCGTATTAAATTCACACTTTCTCTCTTATTTTGTCTTCTTTCTTTTATGTACGAGTATGAGTAGAACTTCTTTCTTTCTTCATTGAAAAAAAAAAAAAAAAGAAAACAGTGTCCTTATTACGAAGTAATCCTTCACTTCGTTGTCCATCCGTGACTACCGTCTCCTTTTTCTCAGGAACGCGTGGTGGTATCAAGTTGAAATTAATATCAAATACGTAGTAGGTCTACGGTCCTTTGGAGCTCTAAAAAAATAAAGCGGTAAAGTAATCATCATCTGCCTAGCCTTTTCCCAACTATGTTGGGGTCGGCTTCCAGTCTAACCGGATGCAGCTGAATACCAGTATTTTACATGGAGCGACTGCCTATCCGACCTCCACAACCCAGTTACTGGGTAATACGATACCCCTAGGTAAGACTGGTTGTCAGACTTTCGGGCTTCTGACTACCCGTAACGACTGTCAAATGACAGCCGGGACCAACGGCTTAACGTGCTTTTCGAGGCACGGAGGGGTCTCGGTATGTGAAGATGGTCACCCATCCACAGACCAACCGCGGCTAGCAAAGCTTAACCTGATTGATCGACCTGTGCGGCTGTTATTATTTAGCCACGTACAGTAATACTTACCTAATTTATATATTTTTTAAATTATATTTTAGGTTACAGTTTAAAACCACAGGGGTATATAATGCTAGAAATAATTCTCACAAAAAATTAGGCATACACAATACCTACTAATACAGTAATGCCAAATGTCTGAATTCAGAATCAATTAAAAATATAAAACGACAAAAAAGAAAAAAAATCTGTAGACCGTATCTCTTCTTCTACAACGACTTTCGACAGGATTGACATACGATATGGTTTTCGGTATCATATTCTACTTCCTACTATACTACCAATACTAATTCCTGCTATCCTATCCTACTTAAGTTTATAAACGCGAAAGTTTGTGAGGATGGATATTTGTTACTCTTTCACGCAAAAACTACAGAACGGATTTTAATGATACTTTACAGTAATATAGCTTATACAACATGTAACGTTAAATGCGCAGAACCTCAGACACCCCAACTGATTTTTAATTCAATTGACCTATTTCAGAGACAAAATAAATCATTAAACAAATTGTAGAGGTTTTATGTGCTGTTTTAGTTTTACTGGCAATTCTGATCGTTTCTTGCGTCTGCGACGACGCTCTATCAAAGGAGGAGTCGTCACCGGGCCGCTGCGCCGCGATGGCTTGACCTATTAATAAATAGACACGGCAACGTTTTTAATGAAGATTTTTTGAAAAATGTGACCTATATTAAAAAGTGGTTCAATGGATTCTGCTCGTTATTCTGATCAAACTATTTTCAGGTTTTGCTCATTTAACGTTACACGTTGTATATATTGGAATAACACACCGGATTCTTTTTATCCCAATATTCCCACGGAATCGACACTTAGGGCGCTGCCAGTATATGTCAATATAATGATCTTTTTCCTTTTCCACTATAGTTATCGTTAGAATGTCACTGTGTCCTTCGGAATTGGTATGAAGGACTGATTGATTTCTTTATTTACAGATTCTATGAATCCAAGAACCGTCGCATCAGGGCTGGTTCCTCCATCCGCGGCTACGGCGGCCAGGTCTCCTACGTGGATGTGGAGATCAACCATCCGACCTATGGTGCCAACGACATGGACGGCGACATATCCTTAGTGCGACTCTTGACTCCCCTGAACTATAATACCAACATCCAACAGGGTTCCATCATTGTGCCTGGTTTTCAAATGCCTGCAGACATACCTATCGATATAGCTGGTTGGGGCGCTACCGAGGTTTGTGTAATTAACAATATTTCTCTCTTTACAATATCAACAAATAGATTTTTGTATTATTATGTACTCTTGAACTGTTATAGAATATTTTAGTTACAGTGAGCTAAGTCTGGGTGCCCTTGAAGATATTCTCATTAATGAATTACGCGGTATAATAAATGTAAATACGCTGGCAGAAAGGCATTCACAAGTTCTTGCCCTCACATTGGTTGTGTTTCATATGTATCATTTTCTCTTTTCAGTTTAACCGTCGTGGTCTGGTCGATATGGTTGTTGTTTCATATTTGCAATAATTTTCAGGTTCCTTTTTCATACAAGATACCAGACACACCAAGATACAAGAGTCTGTACTAATATGAAACTATCTAAACACCAAACTAATCCTTAACTTTCATTAACAGATGGGAGGCTTACCTTCCAACGAACTTCGGGAGGCCACCGTCTACATCGTCGACAGGAGCATCTGCGCTGAACGTTACAGCGCTCTGTCCATTCCGCGCGCCGTCACCGAGAACATGATCTGTGCCAACCGCCTAGATGTCACCAAGGATGCTTGTCACGGCGACTTTGGAGGTCCCCTATACTACGGCCAAATCCTCGTCGGCATCCTATCCTGGGGCGAGGGTTGTGGGAACAAGACTTTACCCGGAGTCAGTACTGCTGTGTCCTCGTATACTAATTGGATTATTACTACTGCAGTTTAGGAGTCTTCTTTGTTCCCTGTCTCGCTGATTAATGAACATTAGCAATCAGTTCAGTCTCCGTCGTACGTGAATAACGCTAGGTGTATGCTGATTCACATTGATCCAGTATTGTGATCCAGCTCAGTCCAGTGACGTTGGACTGGCCTTTGGCTGCACTTTTTAAAACAGTGCTGGATACTGGATGCTGGACTGAATTGAAAAGTGTCATTCGTCAAATAATATTGACCCCCTGTCACTGGATTTCTGCATTGGAATATGCTATTGGACTGGGTCAATGTAAATTCTCGGAAAAGCTATCCCCTCCTACTACAATTATTTTTAAGTACGTCTTCCATTCTTTCTTCACATCAATATATTAATTCGGTACATATCCTTTAAGGCTCATAAGTAAATATATTATTACATAAGAATGATTGTTGTTTTATTGAGTCGTGCCGTGTTTATTGCTGTTTTATCTCTGATAAGGTACCTAAGCAAGATCATCGGTAATTGACTTAATCATGATAATGTGCGTGTATTATACGATCGATAATACGAGTGTAATACTTAGCTTAAGCTTATACCCACAGGTAAGTACAGCCAGCCGCAAGACCATGGGTAGTTGGGTACATGTGATATTGTAGGTAGGTTGTCAACTTATTCCTGCTTGATGTCCACTGTGCAGTTGCTTACACATATGCAGGTATCTGATCGATTAGAAAAACGCCGCTGGGCGGCAGAAATAGGTAACTACGGTGGTAGCTCTTTCACAAAGAGTTCCGATACCTCTTGGTAAGACTGGTTGTTAGACATTTAGGTTTCTGACTACCCGGAACGAATGTCAAAGAGTCATGAATGACAGCCGGGACCAACAGCTGAACGTGCTTTCTGAGGGACGGAGGGGTTTCGGTACGTGAAGATGGTCACCCGTCCACGGACTGACCGCGGCAAGCATAGCTTAACCTGATCGATCGACCCGTGCGGTTGCGAGCCCATAGAGCTCCACTACAACAGTGAAGAGCATCTAAAGTAAACGAAGCTAATCAGGACTTTAGCTTCGTTTACCTTAGGTACTGATATGCTCATCATCTGCCTAACCTTTTCCCAACTATGTTGGGGTCGGCTTCCAGTCTAACCGGACGCAGCTGAATACCAGTATTTTACATGGAGCGACGACGGAGGGGTCTGGGTATGTAAAGATGGTCACACATCCACAGACCAACTGCGGCAAGCGTAGCTTAACCTGATCGATCGACCTGTGCGGCTGTTATTATTTAGCCACGGGCCCCTCACTACCGGGTACTGACATGCTATATGTATCTATATCTATATTACACTAATAATAAAGCTGAAGAGTTTGTTTAAGCGCGCTAATCTCTGGAACTACCAGTCGGATTTAATCAAATCTTTTTGCATTTGATAGTCCAATTCTTGAGGAAGGCTATAGGCTAAATTTACATCACGCTATGGCCCTCAGGAGCCAAGCAAAATGAAAAAGACAAAGAACGTTAAGCGAAAATGAAGTAATAGCGCGGGCAGCGATGCGACGGGGTGGGTCGAGGGAAAAAGAAATTTCACGCGGACAAAGTCACTGGCAGCTAGTAGCAGTATTATCTAAGCATGTAACTTATTAAAATAAGTTACATGCTTAAGTATGTATCCGCACTATTATACTTTAAAAAACTTGTATGATTCGTCCCACATGCAGACAAACCGTGAAAACGGTTTTGTGGTGCATAGTTTTAAGTTCAAGACCCTGTTAGGGGACAGGGGCTCACGTCTGCTAATGTAATTGTGACAGAATGATCAATCATTCAATGAATCAGCCTATAATGTTCCCACTACATACAGGGACACAGGCCTTCTCTCGGTGAGAGGGAGTGGCACGTGTGTGGTACTGTTGGTAGATGATGTCACATATATTCGAATTTTTTGGTTTCTAGGATTTGCCGGTTTCCTCATTTACCGTTGTGTGAGCAATGGTGATGAAATAATTTGCACAAAGTAAAGCGCCGGCCTGGGTTCGAACCTACGACCTACAAGAACTCGTAAGTCACCAGAATGATCATTGACGCCGTAATACTTGTTAAACATTTTTTAAATTTATTTATAGAAGTGACATCTAGCCTTTTACATACGAACTGTTACGAAGTGGCTCTCCTTGCGCCGCACAGGTACTCTCCTTGCAAAAGTTCAAGATAAAACTTACAGATGGCGCTGAATTCACAGTCAATACATAGATAACTATAATGACAATGTTTTATATGTATTGGCGCCTCATGATTTATATTGGCGCCGATTCCCTTCTTCACAAACTAATCTAAATTTAAGTTCAGTGCATCTTTTTCTTTCTATTTCATTAAGAAAAGGACAGAAGATAAATATTAGTTTAGACCTATCAAATTAAGATACTCCATACTTCTTTTCTTTTCTTTTGATAAGTTTATGCGTGATTAAAAAAATGGTTACTAAAAATACGTCAATTTACGTTAGGCACAAACTAATTTGACAAAACTAAACTAATATTTATCTTTTGTCCTTTATAAAATAAAAAGAAAAAGATGCAATAAACTTAAATTTAGTTTAGCTTGTGAACAACATAATCGGCACCAGTACTTATCGTGCTTTCGTCAGACAAGTAGAAACTAGTGTTCTCATAAACGGTGAAGAGTTAAAACCCGAAAATACCACAGTATTCTTAGGCATAACTTTGGATGCCAAGCTACAATGGGGCCCCCATATAGAAAAATAATGTATCTATATGGGGGCCCCATTGTAGCATTGTAGCTGCAGAGCTAAGCTTTTTTGACAATTATTGTCAAAAAAGCTTAGCTCTGCAGCATACGCCGTCAGGAAAATTCGTGACTTAGGTAACTGATTTAGAAACAGCCCGTTTAGTTTACTTTAGCTATTTTCATAGTGTGATGTCATACGGTATTCTGTTGTGGGGAAATGCCGCCGATATTCAGACAATTTTTATTTTACAAAAAAGGGCAATTCGTTCCATTTATAAATTAAGTCCCAGACTCTCCCTCAGAGACAAATTTAAAGAGATTAATATAATGACTGTGCCTTCTCAGTACATTTATGATAATCTTTTGTATGCACATAAAAATATTAATCTGTTTAAAAAATACAGTGATATCCATAATATAAATACTAGGAACAAACACAAATTTGTTGTTCCTACAACAAGGCTCAAGAAAATATGTGGCTCGTTTAGATGCCAAGTATACATTTTTATAATAAACTTCCTAGCCACATTCAAGAACTAAGCATTAATAAATTCAAATCTTTTATAAAGCTAAAACTATGCCAGAAAGCCTATTTTACTGTAAAGCTTTTTTGTCCTCAATATAGTCTATATTGAGGACAAAAAAGCTTGGGATTGAGCTGCTCCAATAGGTCTAGACAGTGAACGTTGTTTATTTTTTATTTTGCTGATTTACACTTTTGTTTTTTTTTTCTTTCTAAATATCGAATCGTTGAGCTCCTTAAGTTCTGAGTTGAGCTGCACGGTTACTGACGAATGCGTGCACTGACTGCACAGGTCCACTTAATCTGTGTGGTTCTTTTTTCAAAATACCACTTCAGACACCAATCTACATGTTCCTCCAAGATCAAAGATTACATCCGGATTTTTATGTACACATTGACATTGATGAATTTTATATAAACAATGACATGGATATTTACTTTGTAAAGCATCTTATTTTTTATTATTATTACTGTGAGTGTGAAGACTATGTGGGTCATTTCTTTTTTCTGTTTTCCTTCTTAGTTAGTTTTAATCATGATCTGGCAGTTAGAGTAATTTATGCGGCCTACCCAAATGTCCTTTCATTGGTATTGTTCGTCAAATCGTAAGGCTCCTCAAGTTCTGAGTTGAGCTGCACGATTTTTGACAAATGCGTGCACTGACTGGACAGGTCCGCTCAATCTGTGTGGTTCTTTACTCAAAAGACCATTTCAGACAGCAATCTACATGGTCTTCACATGATCTGACCAAGATTATGTCTGGACTTTAAACGAAACTGTGACCTCTGAGTTTGTTTCGGCCTTTCTTCTCAGAGTAGTCAGATAGGAAACGCCGACCTTATCTAGTTTTTAAAAAATATGATAGACATGTAAAAGTGTTTGTACAAACCTACTTACAGAAAATAAATCATTTATCATTTATCAAGCTAGGCACAAGTGCTAGCACAGGGTGCTAATAACACCTGTCTCCTTTGTGTCAATCAAACAGAAACTACATACGAATAGATTAGTACTGGGTTAGTTCTTGATATTTCCGTTGTTCACAGTACCTAACCGTGTGAATACGAAGAAATATATCTAGGTACCTAAGTACAGTAGGTAAGTACCTATACCTAGTTCAGAATTATCACCGAATTTTCATCTTTTCTGTTTTGTGTCGAAATAAAAATCCGTAAATGACTTCGATTAAATTTGAATGGATGAATACCCACTCACCCACGCGATGTGGTGCTTGCGTACCCGCTTTATCTTTACAATTATTAATGAAGGAAATGACCGGCGAATCTTTATAGGCAGTAATCGCTAATAATGCAACAAAATTCTGATACTAAATTCGATTCGCTGCCGCGTCATGATTTATGTGAGCCCGGAGTTCGATAGTTTTCGCAGCGTGACACACCCGTGCCTTGGAAAATACGACTCCGCTACTGAATGTCGAAGTTTGAAATGTCGACGTATGTTAGTTCTAAAGTACAGGATCTCGATGTACGCCAGTTCGAAAGTTCACTGGAGCGAAGTATGCAAGGCCGACGTATCGTTAGTTAGAAAGCATACGGGTGCGATGTACGCCAGTTCGAAATTACCCTGTTACGAAGTATGAAATGCCTCCGTACTGTTAGTTAGAAAGCATACAAGTGCAATAGGACTATTCGCACTCGTATCGTTACGTTAGGGTGCGTAGGGTCGTGTGATCTATGTGACGTTATGTTTGAAAATATCATGCAGTTACTCATATTATTTTTATTTTAAATGTAAGACTTATCTATTTCATAAACAATCAAATATTTCATCGGCAATTTTGCTTTCGCCCCCTCTTAAGCCGTTAGTCCTGAGCCTGATCTCCGTGTCGCATTGCTGTTTTATCAGACTATGAGAATGAGGGCAGAAAGAGTGCACCTATGTTTACGCAGACGGTTAATACAAAATCTACGAAAGTGATGCAGGAGGATTTTTGCAATGCGTTGCGTTGCGGCAAGGCCCACCAAGAAAGTTTTAGCTTTGTAGAAAAAATCTTTTATGACACAAGCAAATTCCAAATTTAAAATAAATTCGAAAATAAAATTTCTGGTTAAGCAAAGTACCAAAGATGAGGTTGAATATATTCTTAAAGAAGGATGAATGTCGAAAAATTAACGTGCAGTAATATGTTGTTTCGTCACAATCCGTTATCAGTGCAAGCCCCCGGTGCATGATAATCATCTATCATAAAAGTGAGGAATTATTATAGGCTGATAACAAATTTCGAATTATTTTAGAGATCCGCCATATCTTTTATTGCCAAAAAGTAATAAGAAGGGTGTGTAGTAGTAATGATCGCTGCCAGAGCAGACTGCCCCTTTCAGGAACACTGGGTGGGGACAGTCCTAGGTCTGAATGAATAATTTTATTACTGTCTTGTAAACTAACAATACTAACCTATTTACTTATAAGCATTATTGTTACTAACACCAAAATACTAACAATATTATGGACCTAGTCTGAAATAAAGTTTTATTATTATTATTATTATAGGTGCATCCGCACAATTTCAGTCACCTAAAAGCTAGATAGATTTGTTTTAGGTAAAACAAACCTAAGAAAAACTACATACTTACCTAGTTTCGCCGCGCAGTGAAAACGTAGTAAAGAAAATTATAACTGTTTTTCTTTTTATCTTGTTTTTGTGTAGACGGCGCTTTACTTAGTGTAATTTATTTCATCACCAAGTTACTGCTCTCAAAACGGTGAAGGAAAACATCGTGAGGAAACCGACATGTCCTAGAGCCAAAAATTCGAAGACATGTGACATCCGCCAACCCGCACTGGGCCCGCGTGGTGGATTACGTACGGCCCACTCTCTCTCACCGAGCGGAGGCCTGTGTCCCAGCAGTGGGAATATTACAGGCTGATCATGTCAAATATGAATATTAATGCATCATAATTATTTAGAACAAACGTACGCAGCTCTAAGATGCTTCTAATGCCTTCTGTTCATGATATTGAGCACCTCGGAGAACGTCAAGGACGGCCATTTTTCAGACAGCACTCATCATCCCCTGTAAAATAACGTTTCATGCAATCACGAGGTTTTCACTACACGCAATGTTCGGTAGATACAGCAGCTCATGTGCTTCTAAACTGCCCGGTGGTCGCCACGTACAGGGCAAAGTACTTCGGTAACCCAGGTACCCTACGTGAGACGGTCAGTAACATCAAGGCGTTACTGGCCTTCCTTGAGGAGCAGGGGTGGGTCGAATAATCGATTTTTGTTGTGTTTTAGGTAATGCGAGCTGGTGTCCAGCTCGTATTACCTAAGGTCGTTCTATAATTATCTGCTAAAAACCCTATTAAAAGATATAAATACTAGTAGTTTACATTCTTACTATAGCATAATAAAGTACAAATCTTGTTCCGACCAGCCTCCAAATTTCGTAACACATTGTCAATTACAGTCGGATTAATTTGAAGTATATTACTAATCCATTGCTTCATATGTTTGAAAAATTTGTCTGCTCAACAACGTAAATAACGCATTGAATGTAGTTGAACTGTTAAAATGTCAGCCATTCCTACCGTTAGTGTGTTACGCAATCACCCCACCGTTTCCTAGTGAAATTAGTTTTGCGAGTAATTCTATGTAGCCTAGGTACAGACGCCAGCACATCAAGCTAAACGAAACTGTCTAATTTTCCCAATCAACTTTGAACCTTATACTTAAGCGATAAAGTTCAATTTATTTATTTATTTATTTATTTATTTATCCTCCTACTGGAACGCCATACAGCAATTACACCAAAGGAGCAAAACATTACTTAATCCTGTGCGCGGTGGACATCGAACGGGCGGCGATGGAACACGCACGCTCACACAGCATCAGCTCAATAGTGCCATTACTCCATCCAAATTGCGCACATTGTTGCGATTTTTTTTTTGAGACACAATTATTTTATCAAAATAAATGCATTAAAATTGTAAAAACGGAAAATTTTTATGTGTCGTCCTGATTGACAGATGTTAGATGATCAAAATCTATTAAAGAAGTTTGACAGATTGTAGGAGCTTAATGTGCTATGTGCTGGCGTCTGTACATCTAATATTCACATTCAACTCTTCCGCAACCGCAATGCTAAAATTAGCGCCAAATGTGTTGGAAAATTCTGTTTTCAGGGATTTATTAACACATTAATTAGGTAAACAGTGACCTTATGATTAGAGGAACTCATACCTATATTACCAACCAACCTATATCCTGCTAATAGAGCAGTTGTAGCCCAGTGGTAGGTATCGGCCCCGACTTACGGACTTGTGGGTCGTGAATTCAATACCCAGGCATTTTACTTTGTGTATTTAATTTCATCACTACTGCTCTCAAAACGGTTTAGAAAAACGTCGTGAGGTAATCGTAATGACTTTGAACCAAAAAATTCGAATGTGACATCCACCAACCCGCACTAGGTCCGCGTGGTGCATTACGGCCCATCGCTCTCACAGAGAGGAGGCCTGTGTGTATATACAAAAACAGAATAAGAATCTCGTTAGTTAACCACCAGAGTATCGTTATATGTATGTTAATGTTTACATTCCGATTCAAAATCAGAGGTCCAACTAGTTTCTCCCCGTGAACCAGAAGACATCCTACTCTAGACCACAGTAGTGTCGTGACCCTTATGTACCTAATTAATTTGGTTCGCCACATACTTAATGATGGATTAACAGAAATTCACTGTAACTACGAGTATGTAGTTACAGCGTCCTTGGGAGCCATGCCCAATTTCATACTCAAAGCACAATTACGATTTCCTTTAAATAAAATATATAAACGGGTCCCAATAAACTAATAGGAGCATTATCAAACAAAAAAAAGTAATTCATCACTATATTACTGGGTGTGAACGATAAGTCGTTCATATAAAATGAATTAAACACAGATTATGTTTCATTCGTTGTCATAAGCAATATGGCGCTACTGTGCTGGGCTGCTATTCTGCTTGCAGGTAAATTATTTGTCTTAATTCATATCCAGCTCACTGGGCAAACGACTGCTCAGAGAGCGAGCTCTGGTGGCCCTGGGGTAACTTCGTACCCAGACAGGCGGTTTAGTTTGTGTAAATTATTTCATCATCACTACTCTCAAAACGACGGTCGAGCTGGTCCACAAATTCAAGGCCGTTCAGCTCGCTATAGAGCGAGCTGTGCTCGGAGTCTCTTTGAAGGATAAAATCAGTAATTGAATTATCCGGGAAAGAACCGGAGTTACCGACATAGCTTGCAGAGTAATCAAACTGAAGTGACAGTGGGCTGGCCGTGTCTGTCGAAGGACCGATGGCCGGTGGAGCAGACGAGTCGAGACGGTGTGGAAACAGCTTATTAGCAAGCGTAGTGTGGGACACTCCCAGCTAGATGGACGGACGACCTAAAGAAGGTGGCTGGGGTAGACTGGATGCAGAAGGCGGAGGACAGGGTGTTGTGGTGCAGTCTGGGAAAGGCCTATGTCCAGCAGTGGACTGCGATAGGCTGAGTTGATTGATTGATTGACTCTCAAAACGGTGAAGGGAAAGAAAGTCAGAAAACAACCCGCGCTGGGCCCGCGTGGTGGATTACTACACTCCTTCTCACCCATAGGAGGCTGGTTCCCCAACAGTGGGAAAATTATTGGTTGATTATGTAAATTCATCTCCTAGGTATTTTATTTACGTTGATCTCTTAAACCATGGTTTCTGGTAGCTCGGTCAAGTCTTTGCTGTCATTCATATCTCTCTCAACTTGGATGTGTCCGGCTAGGCACTTAATGCATCTTGTAATGAAGCAAGAGTTTGGCCGTATAAAATTCTTAAATACTTTTAGCACAGCGGTATATTTTTGAACATTATGTTTTACCTTATTTTTTTTTTTTAGTTAAAATACAATCAATTAATTATGTATTGGAAATTATAAAAAAACAAAAAAAAAAAAACAAAATATTGAATTAACTATTTACATATGCTCGTACGTGCATATGTAAAATAATCGAATCAATTATAGAGCATACCCAGTGGATCGGTAGTTGGTGTTGCCATCAGTCGGTAACAATTTGTTTCCTTATAAAATTATGTTAATTCCTTTCAAAAAAGTATTCCGAACATCACACTTTTCTGCAAATACAAAAGCATTTTCCATCCATTTTGTTTTGGACATCATTATTTTCAGGTTTCGCCTGCTCATCTGCTGAGCTGGGCAGCCAAACTTCCGTCGAGGAGTACGCCAGCATCGCGCAGGTGGAGAACCGCGCAGGCGTGCTGTGGGTGCAGCACTGCATTGCCAGCGTCCTGACTTCGTACCACGTCTTGTCCACGGCACAGTGCTTCTCTGGGGCGTAAGTATCTTACTCAGTATTTTAATCCATCCTTAGTCACGCCTCACGTAAGGGGTTTAAAATTAAAATATGCTCAATGATTTTATTTCCGTAACTACATAGATTTCTACAAATACTTTTACACGTCAAACATCTGACTACTTTGAGAAATAAATAAATAATAATAGTAAATTTTATTTCAGAAAAAAACACATTTAAGGTTTACAAAAACAATACAAAATGGAGAGAAACAAATAAAAAAAGGCCGAATAAACCCGAATAAAGTCCAAACATAATCTTGGTGAAAACGTATGGCCGTATGTCTGAAATAAAGACAAATTATTATATACTACTCTGTCAAGAAAGTACCAGGAAAAGATCAATAATACACAAAATTTTAGTTATTCATCCAAATTTATTTTATCACCTTCAAACTATGCTCTTTCAGAAACGATACACTTACGCCAGCGAATAATCCAATCATCAAAACATTTTTTGAACGCTTTTTCCGGAATTGAGTTCAGTTCTCGCCGCGACTTCTCCTTTGTGTCTTCTAACGAATGATAACGGGTACCACGAAGTGATAATTTGGGTTTAGGGAAAAGGAAGAAGTCGGCTAGAGCTATATCTGGTGAATAAGATGGTTGCTCGATGGTATTTTTTGATTTTTTGGTCAAAAATTCGTTCAAAATTATAGCCTTGTGAGAAGGCGCATTATCGTGGTGCAAAGAAAAGAATTTTCTTTCCACAAATCTGGCTTTTTTCGTCTAATTTGCTCTCTTAAGCACCGCATAAAGCTCAAATAATATTCTTTATTTACCGTTTGACCTTCCGGCAAGAATTCGGAGTGCACAACACCGCGATAGTCAAAGAAAGCAGTCAACATGACTTTGACTTGTGATCGACTTCGGCGTGGTTTTTTCGGTTTCGGTTCAGTTGGAAGGCGCCACTCCGAAGCTTGTTGACTAGTTTGCATGTCAAACTCGTAAACCTACGTCTCTTCACCAGTAACAATGCGTTTACATGAATGTCGGGTCGGAATTGACTCGTTCTAGCATGTCCTCAGCGACCCTTATGCGATTGAGTTTTTGGAGAAAATTCAAGTCTTTTGGGACTAGCCGAGCGGCAACATATTTCATACACAAGTGATTATTTAAAATGGTACGGACCGACTCGTGAGACACAGAAAGTTCGGCGGCTATATTTCAGACATAAATCTAGTCCATAGTTTTACAGTCATATGTACATTTAAATTATAAGCTATTTTAAATTCTAAAAAAAAAAATAAAAGAAAGTAAAAGTTAGTTAGTAAGAAGTAAAAGTTTGTTCTTTGGATAAATTCATTCCAACTACGGAACTCTTCATTGTGCGTGGTCCGACACGCACTTGGCCGGTTTTTTCTTATACCTGCTAAACAAACCCTCTCACATATTCATCTTTTTCATAACATAACGCTTTCTTTCATGTCTATCCAGCACCTACTCCGACCGCACCACGCGCATCAGAGCTGGTACCTCCTACCGCGGAACAGAAGGCACCGTCCATGAAGTATACCGGGTCTACATTCACCCCACCTTCGGACAGCTGGAAAACGATGGAGACATCGCTGTGGTCCGGCTGCAGGATGCTCTGACCTTGGGAGATACTATCAAGCAGATGCTGATTGTTGGCGATGGGATTTACTTGCCTACTGGTCTGCGGTTGACGCTTGTCAGTTGGGGAACCACAACTGTAAGTATAATGTCTTCATTTGTTGCGGCATCTACATTGCCACAGGCAAATTACCCATCACACTGACGTCACCAAACTCCTGCATCACGCAGCTAGCATTTATACAACGTCTTGACGTAGTCCAGTCCAGTAGCCCACCAGACACGACAGCCTTCTGGTCGGTCTTCCCTTTTCTATAGAGGATGAGTGAAAAGACATTGTCCACTTAGTATGGGACTTTGGCTCGGCGTGAACAGACACTTTAAGTCTAAATATAATACAGGTCTAATAGCTAATTCCAGTAGGGAAGAGAATATTGTAATAAGATTGTATCATGATGCTTGTAAGACTTGTTTTGCTTACTTGCTTTTTTTTTTAAATAAACACAATTTGTATTCATACATTTTTTTATTATTCTGACTCATATGTTAGTAATATGTTGTCTAGAAACTGGGCAGGTGGATATATATTATTATCTTGGTACCTTACCCAGCTTGAAAACCAAATCATAGTCATCTCATGAGCGCAGCAACCCACTGTTCTTCAGTCCACTATACAATTGCAGCAATAGGTACTGCTTGATTGAATTTCGTCCCTGACTGTTATTTTCGTGTAATATATACACGCATGCGGTATCAGTGTTCATTTTCAAAGCCAAAACAATACTTGCAAACTATAATAAGAGTAAAACGAGCAAAACAATATTCGATAGAAACAAAGTCATGACATGACAAGTGACTTGAAGTGACAACTCACATTATGTCAATGTCAGTTGTCACTTCAAGTCTTTTTTTTAATAATCGATTTATATTAGATTAAAAATCGAATTTAATGACCAACTACGATACTTTTGTTTTCCAATTATATGGATAAAACATGTTTGAGTGAATGTACGTGATTACAAATAACAGCTTTAATTGACTGTAGACTCTAGACTCTTATAAGAATGAGGAGGACTTAGTAAAACTTAAAATATAACAATTAGAATCGATTTATAAATTATTATTTTACAAATGGCAACACCGTAAAGGTCGAGTACTGTCAATATGTCGAAGAGTAAAACAATTTCAGTACTTTTTAAATACACTGTTCGTGGGCGCAACTTGATACAAAAAGTTAGAATAAATAAGCGTCTAAAAACAAAACATGATTTTTGATTAAGTTGTTTCTTTTCGAGCATCATGTCCACGCCAAGCCGAGAATGGACAATTTCCTTTACACCGTGTTCCTCTATAGGTTCATCATCATCAATGGTAGCATTGTTCCATGTGCTGCTGAGTATAGCCCTCCTACCAGTTTGCCATGCTGGTGTGTTTGTTTTTTTATTTTTTTTTTATTAAATTAGCTACAAGTAAAACTTCATTCCAATATTTCTTGTAACAATGCAGTTCGAAGATTGTCATGTCGTTATTGACTCATGAAAAGGCCTGAAATAATCCTTTAGGCGCATTCAATGGCTTTGACGAATGGAAGTGCGTGTAACATCTTCTTCACATTATAACCTAGCCTTTTTCTTACTATTTTGGGGTCGGCTTCTAGTCTAACAGGATGCTACTGAAAACCATTATTTTACACGGAGCGACTGCCTGTCTGATCTGCACCACCCAGTAACTGGGTAACACGATACCCCTTGGTAAGTCTGGTTGTCAGACTTTCGGGCTTCTTACTATCCATAACAACTGTCAAAAATCTACGAACAACCAGGACCAACGGATTAACGTGCTTTCCGAGACACAGAGGAGTCTCGATATGTAATGGATGGTCACCCATCCACGAGCCTACCGCGGCAAGCGTATCTTAATCTTCGGTCAACCCGTGCGGTTGTTATTATTTAGCCCCTCAGTAAACACATACCATAACATAATTAAATATGTTTTTTTTTTAAGTTGCGTCAACGATCGCTGTTAGTGTAGAAAACCGGTATTTTTTGTTTTATCGTGTTACGACATCGATGCCCATTACTCATGTGGAGATTCGCCACCTAATTTAATTTGTAACCTGCCGGTCGATTCTGTAAAAATGTCACCGTGAAATCATAAGTGAAGTGAGCACCTAATAGTGTTAATCCCTAGCGAATGACAGCTCCACGCTCACTTCACACTAGTTTTCACGGTGGTTACAGAATCGCACGGCAGTATAGTTCCCTAACACCATTGGAAACAAACTAAACAAAAAACAACTCTAAATACACACGGGCGGCACGCGTCAACGTCAGATGCAACCGCAGCGTCGTGCGTAGGCGCAATAGTACCTAACCATCGTTTTCTTTTCACAGGAGGGCGGAAGCAGCAGCAACAACAACCTCTATGAGCTAAACCTCTATACAGTCAACGAAGATGACTGCCTAGAGACCTACATGGGTCTTGAGAACTTCCCCAACAACACGATCACAGAGAATATGTTCTGCGCTGGTCTCCGGGACACAAAGGGTCGGGACTTGGACTCTGGGGATGTAGGCGCTCCCCTGTTCTACTCTGGAGTTACTATGGGTCTCGTTTCCTTTGGCGTGTCTGATGGAGAAGACAGCATCCCCATTGTGAGCACCGCTATTACGTCGTACTCTAAGTGGATTGTGGAGACAGCTAGGTACTGAGGAATTGGTTTCTGAAGGATTGGGACTGAATAGTTGACTTATCGAATTAGCTTACAATTTAGTTTAAGGTCTTATTAATAGTGAATTACATAAACTTTTCTACAAAACCGAATAATTGTATTTTTATTTTACTTACTTTCTACAATTTTACGCCTACCTCTGAAACTAAATCTCTACACAGTCAACAGTGACATCTACTTAAGGACCGACTTGAAACTCCAGCGGGGTAATTGCGTAACACCCTTACCAATGGCAATGCCTTTCATTTTGATAATTCACAACATTCGTTGAGGAGACGAGTTTTTCAAACTTAGGAATTTGATTAGCAATTTCCTTCAAATACAACTAGACAGTTAACAATACGAGTAACGGCTGCGTAGAGACCTACCTCGAACTTGAGGACTGCCCAACTACACCACCACAGAAGATCATCTTTTGTGCTGGTGTTCCAACTGGATTGTGGAAACAGCTACCTAGCTGTTTATAAGAGAAATCGTGCAATGGTGCAGAGGTGCACTTGCGTGTCGGGGTGTCGGAAAGGTTTGAACCCAAACAGGTTCGTCACTTTGTGTAATAAATAGGATGACAGGCGGGACATGGACGTGCAAACTGTAGCGCAGAAATTGTTCGTTGGTTATCAAAAAAACAATTAGCTGTTTCATAGTACAGTGCAACCAACGGGGCAAAATAAGTCTATGGAACAGCAATATTTTTTTCGATTTCCCTTTCGCCGTGTATAGAGCTCAAATTCAAGTCAAGAATTCGTTAAATAGATTAGCTCGAAGAAGAGGGCTTTGTAACGCAGTGGGTGAGCTGTAAGCCAAAGTAATTAAGCAGTGTTTTTTTTTTAACTTCGCTACTGTTTTAACGAAAGCTATATCTTGTGTTTATTGCAGATTACACGGCGCATAAAGCGGTCTACTAAGGTTCCATTAGGCGGAACTAGTTTCTAACGCTTGCCACTATTTTCTTTTTAGTTAAAAACTTACGCAATATTGTAGGTACCACGTATTTTTATTTTATGTATTCAAGTCATTATATTGTGTGTTTTATAAGGACCTGTAGTCGGATATAAACGTGTACGTTACTTGGAAAAGGTGAGTAAAGATACTGTACAGATTTTTATCAGGATGACTTTTTATCCAACCTCCACGGATGGTCGATGAGGTAATGGGAGAAACATCAACTCAGCCTATCGCATCAATCTGGCTGATGGGCGTCCCACGCTTGCCGAAACGTGATATACACTCCAGGACTCGTCTGTCCCTCGACAGACATGGCTAGCCCACTGCTACTTCAGCTTGCTTACTCTGCAAGCTATGTCGGTAACTCCAGTTCTTTTCTCGATAATTTAGTTCCTGATTTTATCCTTTAAAGAAACTCCGGAGCACAGCCCGCTCCATAGCGCGCCGAGCGACCTTTTTGTGAACCAGCGTGGCAATCAATGGTATAAACGCTATATACTCGTAAGAATAGGGAAAAATTCGAGGGTCAGCTCGGAGAGCTGCCAGCGTCCGTTTCGATGTTAACAAATAGTATTTTTTGTAGAAATAATAGACTTTCTTTTTATTGCTGAACGGGCCCGCTCTTAACCTCGATCACGCCTGATAGAAAGCGATGGATGATGTCTGTGATGGAACGAGCATGCCTAGAAGATGCCTAAGGCACTGGAACTCCCACGCATCGACGAAACACAGCAGGATGCTTGACGCCGGACTCCAGTGGGAGGGTGGTGGCAAACCAGGTGGACGTTAGCCCTACCACCGCAAGGGATGAATTGGCTTGTCAAATAAGGTGTTGAATGTGATTGTCCAGGATGCGCCGTGCGCTCGGTTCAGTTGAGTAACTGGCGGAACAAACTACGCTACAAGAGGAGGCTTCTTCATGCATCTTGAGTAAAATACGCCTTTAATTGAGTGCCCTTTGAATAATAGAGGCGTGATCTCTTATACGAGTACTGTTTAACAGCATTTATTCACAATAAATCCTACTCAACTAATTTTAACTTCGCAACCACAAAATTCATATTCATTTGTTAAAGGAACTTCTAATCGTCATCTGTGTAGCCTTTTCCCAACTATATTGGGGTCAGCTTCCAGTCTCACCGGATGCAGCTGAGTACCAGTATTTTACATGGAGTGACTGCCTATCTGACCTCCAGAACCCAGTCACTTGGTAATACGAAACCCCTTGGTAAGGCTGGTTGTCAGACTTTCGGGCTTCTAACGACCCGTAACGACTGTCAAAGATCCAAAAATGACACCCGGGACCAACGGTTTAACGTGCTTTCCGAGGCACAGAGGGGTCTTGGTATGTAAAGAAGGTAACCCATCCACGGAACATCCACGGCAAGCGTAGCTTAACACGATCGATCGATCCGTGCGGATGTTATTATTATTTTTTTTTTTTTATAACTACACCCCTAGTTTGGGGACCATTGTTTCAATGTATTGTGCATAGCATAGCCACCTAGTTATAATATAACATTGTTTTAGTAAGCACTTGGCCTTTCTTCAATAAAAAAATATTTTTATTACTTAGCCACAAGCCCCCATATTTCACAAAGTTAAGTAATACTGTTTGTTAAAACGTACGTGTAAGTAAAGTATGTAAACTCAGCTGTTACGGCCAGAAGCAATACCTTCACAAAATGAGGTCGTAATAATATAATGCCAACATATTTCCACCTGGTATTACCTGAAAATAAACGAAAGGAAATGTAATAACATACTTATTCATAAGTTAGATAGGTAGTGCAGGTTTACTTTGGTAGAAGGCGCTGTTGGATTCAATTACTAAGCAAATAAATCATTCATATTTATATTACGCATCAACTGTGTATGTATACATGAAAAAAAAAATGGATGAAAAAAAAAGGGATGAAAAAAAAGATGGAGGGAACCATGGCTAGATAATAACAACCACACAGGTCGATAGATCAGGTTAAGCTATACTTCCCGCGGTTGGTCTGTGGATGGGTGACCAACTTTACATACCGAGACCCCTCCGTGCCTTGGAAAGTACGTTAAGCGGTTGGTCCCGGCTGTCATTCGTGGATCTTTGACAGCCGTTACGGCTCGTCAGAAGTCCTCTCAGTCTTCCCAAGGGGTATCGTATAAAGGCTTGGGACATGATGGTGACATGAAAAAAAAATTTATGTTGACATTCAGTTCAAACTATTGCTGTTAAAAGAAAATGTAACTACTTAAACCAAATTAGAGGCACCGTTATATCGGTGGGTACACCTGTGACCTACTGGAGATATATGAGATGTTGGCCTGTGGCAATATCTAGAAAGAAAGAAAAGTGAGAAAGAAAAAAAAGTTTATTCTGCACAAACAAAACGCACGTTACAAATAAAAAACAAAATAATAATAAAAAATAAAAAAGACATTAAATATATACGTCGCCAAAAGCCTCGTACTCAAGCGCTTGATGTCAGGGCCAGGGACCAAAGACAACACATACATTAATCAAGATGCGCCCGCGAACCGGCAGATGACAACTAAACAATAACAATCAAAACAAACTGAAAAAAAAACTACTTTTGTAACAAACAATAATAATAATAAGTATAATAAGCCGTGCGTCTTACATATGTGCACTATTTACGGGCACTTTTGAATTGTCAAGGAGACGGTCAGTCAGAAAACTGAAGCTAGTTGCCCATTTCAAAGCGTAGTAGGCACCTATGGAGAAGAATCGCGGGCAAGAAACTCCATGCATCTTCAACTTCAAATATGAATTTTAATAAATTTTAATTCGGTAAAATATTTGAAATGGACTGAAATGATGGATACTTGGTTGGTTCTAAGACATGATGTTTTCCTCACCGTTTTGAGAGCAGTGCTGATGAAATAATTTACACAAAATAAAGCGCCTGTCTGGGTTCGTACCTACGACCTGCAACTCGTAAGTCGCGACCGTTACTACTGGCCCACCACTGTACTAAAATGCCTTTGCAAAACTTCAATGGCCGCCTTCAATGAACGATGGTATTGGTCAAAATTATCACATTCTGCCCCTCCTCGTGGTGTAAATACTCCCCAAATCGCTTTCTAAAATACCCACAGCTGGCAGAAAGGTAGCAAACCGCCAGTCCCTAGTAAAAATGCACATTCTGAGTTTCAAAACTTTATAATATCTATATCTGTACCAAAGGACACAGGATAGAGCCACCTGGAACGATTTGGAGGAGGTTTTCACCGCAAAAGGCGGCCTTTACACCTAATCTTATGTAAATACAAAACTAAACTTACTAACAAATAAATACATAACACAAAACAGTAGATAATAACTGCATGTAAGGGACAAAATAAAGTTATAAATACATTAAATAAATATCTTTACCATACAGGGCGGCATAACATCGACATACAGCCTGTTACTATGGATTTCAGCCGGTCGATTCTGTAAAAATCTCACCGTGAAATCATAAGTGAGCAAGTAATAGTGTTAATCCCTAGCGAATGACAGCTCACTCCACGCTCACTTCACCCAAGCTTTCACGGTGAGATGGTTACAGAATCGCACGGCAGTACACGATTCTGAACACACGTCTAGAAAAAGCTAGTTACATAAGGCATACATCTGACATTCCACTATCAAGTTATGCAATGGTAGTCAACAGTGCAATAGTGTTGTAACATTAATTTCCTTTGCAACATATTTTACAAATAAGCTCTGCCTTATCCTTCGAGGAATACAGGCGTGATCTTTTGATTAATTAAAGCTCACGACAATTAAATAAGTTAGCGAAAACTGATCGCTCATGTATTCTTTTTATTTCGTCTGTAGGTTCAAAATCAAAAATTGCTTATGTTGGACATACCCACTCTATCTAATAGTCAATTTAGTTATTTAGAAAATATATTAGGAAGAGAAAAGATGTTTATCAGGCGAGGTGAGCTACGAATAAACAATAACGCCTATTATTATAATAGCAGCAATGTGAGAACGTGCAACATCATCATCTGCCTGCTTTTTCACAATTATGTTGGGGTCGGCTTCCAGCCTAACCGGATGCAGCTCAGTACCAGTATTTTACATGGAGTGACTGCTTATCTGACCTCGACAACCCAGTTACTGGGTAATACGAAACCCCTTGGTAAGACTGGATGTCAGACTTTCGGACTTCTGACGACCCGTAACGACTGTCAAAGGTCCACGAATGACAGCCGGGACCAACGACTTAGCGTGCTTTCCGAGGCACGGAGGGGTCTTGGTATGTAAAGATGGTCACCCATCCCCGGACCAACCGCAGCAAGCGTAGCTTAACCTGATCGATCGACCCGTGCGGCTGTTATTACATAGCCACAAGATGACTGTATGTATAAAATACAAATAAGCTCTGCCTTTTCCTTCGAGGAATATTTATAATTAATCAAAACATCATGCCTGTTTTGATTAATTAAAGCTCTTAATTGAAGATTAATGGATAGTAATGGATATAAGAAATCCATTACCATCCATTGATGGTAACCCATCCACGAACCGACCGCGGCAAGCGCACCCTAATCTTCGATCGACCCGTGCGGCATTATGGTATCTATCGTATATCATTTAGCCACGAGTCCCGTCGCGTCACACGTGTGACTATACCTACTTATTAATTTTAACACGATTTAATAGATTAACGTCTATCTTCATTATTTAATCAAAAACAAAACCAAGCTATCAATACGATAATCCTATAACAGTTGTATTTTCCCTTTTGATACTAACATCTTTAAATGTAATCGGCAATACCATTTACATTAGATCCGTTCACGTCTAGACCTGGGCGGAAAATACAGCCTCCCGGGATTTGGACGAGTACTTTGTAACTGTCTAGTTTCGGGAAAAACCGAGAGCTTCTACAGAAAAACAAAATAATGTTTTTCGTTTTGGTAGGTTCAGCGTGCTTAGAAGGGCTCGTGGCTAAATAATAACAGCCGACGGGTCGATCGATGGCTAAGCGACGCTTGCCGCGATCGGTTCGTGGATGGGTGAAAAACCATTACTGTATTTCGAGACCTCTCTGTGCCTCGGAAAGCACGGTAAGCCCGGCTGTCATTCGTAGATCCTTGACAGTCGTTACAGGTAGACAGAAGCTCGAAAGTCAAAGGACCAAGAAAGGTCAAGGAAGTGAAGGTCAAGATTTTAGTCGAATTTATTACAAGCATATTCACATTGAAAACGATAGGAAATTAAAGGCCTGTAGAACTGCATTTACCTTAATAGTAAGGGCTTGGATGTCGTCAGCTGCAACTAATGCATTTGTGTCATCCGCAAAGAAAGTCGGGTAAAAGTTTATGTTAGAAATTGATTAGGTCATTAGTGAATAATAATAATAATAATAATATAATAATAATAATAATATCATTTATTTGCTAAAACATGGTATAAAAGATGGTGATGTTAACAATGTGAGCAAACATGTTTTGCTTAATAGATATAAGCGTGCAAATTTTACATGCATAACAATACAGCCAGTCATCATGCGATTTTGTGTTCCAGGAACTCCCTAACACTGTAAAAACTATTAGCCGATAGCCATTTATACAATTTAATTTTGAACAATCTAGTATTTAGTATTTTTAATTCATTTGGTATTCTATTGTATATCTGGACACACATAAACAAGCAGCTTTTATTATATTTCGCAAGCCTTGGGAGGACATCTAATACGAGCCTGTAGGGGTCGCGCCTGCTGCGACAGTTTACATCGCTTGCTTTAGTAAACAAATCCTTATGCCTCCAAACAAATAAACAAATTTCATAGATATAAAGGGACGGCAGCGGTAACAAATCAAGTTTCTTAAATAACGGCCTGCAAGATTCGTCGGGTTGAAGCCTACAAAATGCTCTAATGCATCTCTTTTGTGCGACAAATGCTCTATTTTGATCGGTGCTGTTACCCCACATGACTAAACCATAGCGTAACACTGATTCAACATATGCATGATATGTTGTTATAGCTGTTTTAATGTTAGTTATGTTTCTAATCTGTTTCAGTGCATATACAAACTTATTAATTCGTTTGGATACTGTATCAACATGTGCTTTCCAGTTGATGTCTTGATCCAAGGTTACGCCTAAAAATTTAGTTTGCTTTACTTCGTGAATTCTATGTATATTCATTTTAATATCATGTTTTGCATTATTTGCTTTATTAAATTGTATATAAACGGATTTTTTTAGGTTTATACATAAGTTATTTTTATTTAGCCATTCAATCAGTCTTTCAATCACATTATTAATTTCAGTCTCGTGGTCATTAATTGAATTGTATTTTTTATCAGATGTCACAATAATTGAGATGTCATCAGCGAACAATATACATTTATGTTTAGTTATAGTAGTTATAGAATTTATATACAATAAAAATAAAATAGGGCCTAGTACACTTCCTTGTGGGATGCCATATTTATTGGCTTTATATTCAGAGTAGTGGGATGACATTTCACCACCTCCATCCACTTTTGCAATAGTAACGCGTTGTTGTCTATTACTAAGATATGAAGATATCCATTGAAGTGTAATGCCTCTAATTCCAGTTGCCTCCAATTTATGTAGCAACAAATCATGGGAAACTAAATCAAAGGCCTTAGATAGGTCGAAGAACAGCCCAGTAGTAAGAAAGTTTTGGTTAATATTCGTAAATACTATTTTTATGAGACTATAGATAGCTAACGTTGTGGATTTATTTTTTTGGAAGCCGAACTGTTCCTTCCTAATAATGTTAAATTTATTACAGAAGTCAATCAGTCTTTTATACATACACTTTTCAAATATTTTAGATATAATGGGTATTAAAGTAATGGGGCGATAGTTGTTAACGTCTGATTTTTCACCGGTTTTATAAAGTGGCTTAACAATTGATAGCTTCAGTGCTTCGGGAAAGATTCCAAGTGAGAATGATAAATTAATTAAATGTGTCATAATTTCAATAAGTTCATTAGTACATGCTTTAATGATTTTCGTATTAATTTCGTCATAGCCCTCGGAACTTGTGTTATTCATTGACATTATCTCTTCTCTAACTTCATTTTCGAACACAGGTTTAAGGAACATCGAATGGGCTATTGTACATTCGTTACCGTTTAATTTTGCACACTCACTCGAACAATGTCCCATACTAATATAATGGTTATTGAAAGCAGTTGCCATTTCTACAGGATCTGAAAGTACTGTGTTATCAATTAGAATATTTTCTATGTGGTCTCTATGGGTATTGTTCACGATTTCATCCTTTATTACTCTCCATACCGCTTTGCATTTATTTTCATTATTGTTTATGTACTTGATGTTTGAGTTCTTTTTTGATGCGTAAACACATTTCTGTAAAATCTTTGAGTATTGTAAGTATTTAGTTTTATTTCTTACATTTTTGTTCTTATAATATTGATAGCGTAAAGACCTTTTTGTTTTGCAACTTTGTTTTAGACCTTTGGTTATCCAATTCTGTTTCTTTTTATTATTTACTTTTACCCTAATTTTTGGGAAGCATAAATTATGGAACAAGCATACTAATTCGTGAAAATAATTGAAAGCTATATTTAAATCATTCTCTGCGTATGCATCTGACCATGACACATTACGTAGGCATTCCTTAAATTTCTGGATATTATTCCAGCTGTTTGTATAGAAAACGTGCTGTCTGGTTTTGTATCTTATGTCTCAAGGGAAAACTCAACATTTGTGCCGTGTCATGGTCAGACAGGTGAAGTGGCATAACAATAGCATTAGCATTAGGAATGTTACTGAGAATGTGATCAATACAGGAAGACTTACGAGTTGGACAATTAATATGTAATTTTAAGTTATAATTGTATGTAAGTTCTTGCAATTGAATACTAATATTACTGTTTTGGAGAGTATTAATGTTAAAGTCACCTGCCAAAACCACCTTTGTTTTGGAATTATATTTTTTAAATACGTGGTACAAAAGACTATTTAACTTATTCAAAAATTGGATGGGATCAGACTGAGGTGTCCTATACACACAAATAATAATTATCTTATGGTGTGTTAGTTCGATGCCACATACTTCGAATGTATTTTGTGTAGCATATGTATTTATAAAAGGTAATTCTTTAAAAACTAGGTTTTTTTTTAGCAGTATACATGTACCGCCCCTTTGTTTTTCTCTGCAGAAGTTGGCCGTCATATTGTAACCATAGATTTTAATCTGAGACTCATTACCTTTTTTTATAAAAGTCTCGGAAAGGCATATTACGTCTGGACTATTATTCATCTCCTGGAGTTCCTGTAAGGTTAGTTCGAGGAGTTCCCTTTTGGAGAAGATACTGGCAATATTTTGGTGCAGTATTTTAAAATTATGAGGTATTACAGATGTCGGAATTATGGGCTCGAAAAAACTTTAAATTCTTTTTTATTACTGGAAAATAGTACGGGATGGTTCCTTTTTGGGGTTTCTCAGTGGGATTTTTTAGGTGTTCTGATTTTTGTTGATGTAGGCTTATACGATCAAAATAGAACGGAATTGTTCCTTTTTTAGGTTTGTTAAGTTTGGTGTTTACTTTAAGACTTGATTTGTTACTCAGTATTCGTTTAGCAAGGTTTCTAGGGTTTATATAATTCTCATTGTAATCGTCACAGTCAATTAGGTAATTAATTTTTGTACACAATTCGGATGTCTTGTTAGATTGGCTGTCAAGAAATTTACATTTTTTATAGTTTATACATAATTTTTTGATACGATCATTAAGTTTATAAACATCTAAATATTCATTTTTAAACACATTTAATACAATTATCATGTTGTTGTAGAATGTATCTAGTATAATTTGTAATTGAGATAAAGTATATTTTAAATTATAATCGTTTTCTCCTACACATATCACAAGTTTATCATTAGGATTCAACTTTGCATAACGGCAGCTCATTATTATTTGACTACTGAGTGCATTTGGTTTTGTATTCGCGATAATCCTATACTTTTCATACCTTGTACTTTGTCTCGAGTGTATCATGGCTGATGCCAGACCAACACATTGCTGAGAGCCAAATATAAATACTCTATTCGTCGGTTCATGTTTTTGCTCTTCGGTGTACGCAGGCGTTTCTTCGTTAGTTTGTGATACCACAGATTTTTGACCTATATTATTACCGCTTTTCAACGTATCTATTAGTTTTGTGAGAGCTTCGATCTGCTGTTGTGCTTCTTTCAGGTTTTGTTGAAGATCTGTGATTTTTTGTTGAAGACATATTATTTCAATACTTTTGTAACAGTCGACCTTCGACTTATTTGGCAAAGGAGTACAAGGTGTGGAGAGCGTGCTTTGAGGTAGAAGAGAGAGTCTTTTTCTCTTATTTTTCATCGCTGGGGTATTATCCGCGGTAACTGGGGAATAACACAGTGATTTTAGCATTTTTGTCTCAGCGGTTAGTTTATGAATTTGTTGGTGGAGGTTGCTATTTTCTAGTATAGTATTTTCTAGCTCATATTCTGCACTATTCAGTCTAAGCGTTAGTTCTTTTATGGTGTTTTTCATTTCTATAACTGTTAATGTTTCCGATATCTCAGATATTGTGCCATCAACACTATGAGATCGTTTGTTAGGTGTATCAAATGATTCATCTGAAGTTTCATATTCGGACATTATATGAGAATCCAAGATATCCGAAGTCTGTTGTACGGCAGGTTTCTCTGTTACAAGTTGTTTATTTTCATTTAAGTTGTTACTGGGTCCTGGTGATGGGCTGTTCAAGTATCGGTTTGCTCGTTTCCTAGTTGTGACGTTTGATACATCAGACACATTGTTGGTAGTTGGAACTTTTTTACTTTTGATGCATGTTTTACATCGCCATTTTTTCTTGTGTTCCTGGTCCATTAGACGGTAGGTTTGTTCCGGAAAACCATCACAATCTGGTTCATATCGGTTGTTACACACTGAACATAAAGCTGTTTTCTTAATATCGACCGACCTCTTGCATTTAAAGCATACAACTTTTTCTGGTATCCTGCGGTCGCCCTTTGTAGCATTTTTAGAAGACATTATTTTTATAATTTATAATTTAATATTGTTATTAAAAAAAAAAAAAAAAAGAATACATTAATAAAACCAGAAAATTCCAGACGCAAAAAGCGGCTTTCAACTTCTTGTTTCGAACTTTGTGTATGCGGTTTGATCCCACGACCAGTAGATCCACAGGTACAGTTGTTAACTATTACGCCATGCAAACATTAATGAGCATTGCGAATTGGTAGACTGCTTGTTCCGTATTTTTATTTTGAAATCAATGAAGTCGTTACTATGATTCATGCAGTAAAAATTTTTGCACTCAATCACAAAAAACACAAGTCATTTGGTTTGGTTTTTTTACACTTTGTTAATATTCTATTTGTTCACTGCACTAGATTACTTAATTAAGATTGTTAAAATTGGTTTTTGACGAAAGATACACTTATTTTACGTTTTGGCGTATGGTGTTACATTATTATTTTATAATCCTTTTTTTGATTAAGTCCGTCACACAATTCACTGGACAACAATGTCACGGAGGCTTTAGATGTTCTTTCACAGTTTTAAATAGCAGATATATGCAGATAATATGTTTAGTAAAGGGCCTAAAACTGATCCTTGAGGCACACCGGCTATATTGTTTAACAAGGATGACCTATCGTTGCTTTTATACTCGTTCGGTTGTGTAGAATCAAGGTTTTCATCAAGGTTCATTTTCCTATTTCTAAGATATGATAAGAAGAGTTGTATGTAAGTTGTTGTTTACCTGTTACGCCATAGTGCTCCATTTTTGTGATGAGTAGCTTATGGTCAGTGGTTTCGAAGGCCGCGCTTAAATCCAAGTAAATACCAGATACCCTCATTACGGGAACACTCACGCCTTTTTCCCATTGGGGTAGACAGACGAAACTACAAAACGCCAACACATATTTTCATAAAAAAAAAAAAATACTGAAAGCTGCTTATCTATTATCTACGAAAAAGCAAATAGATTAGCCTTTCTAGTAATAAATTAATTCGCTTAAACCAGTAGTAAGCCGCAAATCCAAGTTGTAAATTTTATTATTTTGATACAAATATTACCTACCTGAATAAATGGAAACACGTTTTTCAGAATACACTGACGAGGTTCCGTAGGCTAATAAGTATCCATATAATAATTGAGTTGGACATCGTAGTCACTCGTCATTGTCATGTAATAAAAATAACTGAAGTAGGAGTGGAAAGAGATGGCTCCATCTCTTTTCCATACTGAAGTAAGATTAAAATAACACTGCTATAAGAGGTGATGGTAGGGCCACTGAGCATTTTAACACTGTCATCAACTACGGGAATTCCGTAACAGTTCTACAACATTTATCGAACATGTGAAGCAATGGATTGGCAATATCCTTCAAAATGTTTCAGATTGTGTTTGATTCAGATTGTGATTGAAAATGTTACACAAATAGGATGCTGGAGAAAGTCCAAACCTGCTACAGACTCGTTGGGCGAAAAATGTCGTGGAGAGCCGACTGCAAATTGCAAATGAAATGGCATACCTACTTAATACTAGGCAAAGAGATGGAGAGGTGGAAATCATTCCCTTTTAGGCTATGTACAGAATAGAGCATAGCCGCGGACGAATATTAGCTCAGTATAAATCATTAGGCCACATTTAAAAGGACAACTATAGTCATCTAAAACTGGTCGCGCTACCTCTGGTCCTGAGTTCGATTCCTGGGTCGGGTAAAGAGTTGTTGGGTATTCAATCTGGGAATTCTCAGTAGCAGCCCGGAGTCTGGATTTGTTCCCAGATGATGGCAATTTTCTGGTCCCTTATAGTTCGCGTCAAGCTTTATGGCGGCTCTGAAGTGCGCTACTCGGTGCGCAGTTCCCCACCCCTCCACCCCGCTGACCCATGAATTTTTTACCACGCAGCGACTCGCCTCATGTTCCGAGCCGCCATAAAGTTTGAATCGGGCTGTACTCATGGGACTTACAAATAACAGGCGAAATGTAGGTGTACTACCAGTACACCTCTGCCCGACCTACCTAACCTATGTGTATCTAATAAGAATACTAATGTAACAGCAACACAAAAACAGTAGGTAATATTGGTTGAAAATCTTTACAAGTACAGTATGGTTTTGTGTATAAACACGCGTGACGACGAGTATCCTCAGCACATAATACACACACGCACACACACACTTCCGACTTCGCCATTGTCAATTGTCTCGGGCAGTACCGAGAGCTCCTGCGCTTACACACACATTCACAGCGTGTTCGTACACCTGGTAACCACAAGTAAAGTGCGCGACGCGTCGTGAGATAAAAATACTATAAATGATTACAATGACATGACGAAATCAAAATGTTGTCATTTTTACCAACGGCGAACGGAGTGACGGAATCCTAAAATTGGTTTGAAGTGATATAAAAACGCATTCACGTGAATTATTACATTACGTTTGTCAAAAAAATGGCGAAGCTGGCTTGTATACTCCTGGTGGTAGCAGGTTAGTAGTTTTTTTTTATTTTATTTTTTTTGACAGCCGGGACCAACTAAGTACTTAACGTTCTTTCCGAGGCCTGAAGGGGTCTCGGTATGTAAAGATGGTCACCTATCCACGGACCAACCGCAGCAAGCGTGGCTTAACCTGATCATCCGTGCGGCTATTATTACCTCGCCACGAGCCCCTCGATCCCCATTACTAACCTTGCTAAAATCATTGTAACCACCATTTCAGCTGCAGCCTGCACCACCCACGCTACCCGCATTGTGGGTGGAAGCCCCACCACCATCGAACATTACCCTAGCATCGTCCAGGTTGAGTTCCGCACTGGAATCCTGTGGGGACAATCATGCGCAGCTAATATCCTCAACATCAGATACGTCGTGTCTGCCGCACATTGCTTCGATGGATTGTGAGTACCTACCATCTTCATCATCATCTACCCAGCCTCTTCCATAAAGCGGGGTTCGGCTTCCAGTCTAAACGGATGCACTTGAATACCAATTGTCTATATGGAGCGACTGCCTATCTGATCTTTACAACCAGTCAGCAACACGAAACCCTTTGGTAAAACAGGTTGCCTCGCTAGTAAAACATATGGCCCTGGGGTTTATCTCCATGATTTAAAGGTTTAAGCTCATGAAAAAAACGTCCTAACTACTTATAGAAATCTTATAATTGTTTTATGATTTGGATTTCTATCCGCGTAAGTAATGTAATATTTCAGGAAAGTAAGACAATACACTGACGTTGATACGGCTCGTTTATTCGTTTTAGTTATTTTCACAGCATTATGTCCTACGGTATTCTTCTGTGGGGTAAAGCCGCTGATATAAAAAATATATTTGTCCTTCAAAAACGAACAGTTCTAGGAATCTACCAGCTAGGTTCTTCTCAAATATATATATATTTTTTAAAGATATTGTTATTCTCACGGTTGCATCACAATTCATCTTTGCCAACATATTATATACGAGTATTAGGTAAAATATAAACGTATACACTAAAAACATTGATATTCATAATGTTAACACTAGAAATAAGGACAAACTACGTGCTATTTCACCGGCTTCATAAGGTTCGTGACTCATTTGTTGGGCTCGGATAACCTTTTATAACAAGCTACCCTCTTCTATTCTATGCTAGATTTGCTTTTCAATGCGTTTAAAATTCAAGAAAAACCCAACCTTTGTTCAAAGGCATACTATTCCATCAACGACTACTTAAACCATAAGAATAGTTGGTCGCCCTGATTAACTCAAGACAATGTTTATGTTATTTCTCCAGAATTAGCTTACTGACAGGTTATATGAGTTCATACAATTGTTTTTTTTTTATTATTTTGACTTTCAATTCAGTTTAATTTCATTTTAATTTATTATTGACATAATCTACTCATTTCAATGTTTTTTAATGAGTTGATTGCAATATGTGGTTAGTTAGTGACATCTGCGATTGATCATATTATTGTTGCCTGAGCAACCGGCAGCAAGTTCGTCATGCTGCCTTAGTTGTCACTGCTTGCGGTAGCGTCGGGAGTCGGGTTGCCTCCTTCCCTCAAATATGGCGAGGGGGGTCATGGCTGATCTTTGCGTTATGCTCGTGAATAGGTGCTGCTTGTGGTGACTGGTGACTGGTCGTCTTACTGACGATAGTTTTATTGTTGTTATTAGTAATAACTTGTTTATTTATTTTATTTCGATGACCCGGGAAGCTTATCATTTGCAAGTGACAGCTATGTGAACAGAACCCAGCATTGCATAAATATGTAAGTTATCACGCCCTTTATACCTGGAGGCTTTTATTTAAGTAGTAAGTTTTTGTTTCTGGTTAGGCATGTAAATAACCTGCACCTTTAGGAAGGTTTGAGAAAAAAGTGTAATGGGGGACCTCAAAATAAAGCCAAATTTCCGTATTGATGAATCCTCGAGAAACCAATACCAAAAACTTATAAGCAGCAAAACATTCCCACGTACCTTGACAATCCAGAGATTCCACACACAGGGAGATGGGAAAATACCTCGTTCATGCGCACGTGATGGCTTGTAGGTATAGGCTGCCGGCCGGCGAGCAAAATCTTCTTGAATCCACCGGTGGAATGGTCAAAACTCAAAAATCAACACTGCACTATAAGTTCTTAATGAAGCACAGATGCAGGTCCATTTACTTTACGAGTATCATCAAGGTTTCACCAAAAAAGGTTTTTTTAAAAAGCGGAGTGCAGCAGCACCCGCCATGTCTCAGTACGAGGCGGGTTACACACTATCCTAATGCCATCTATCGGTCTTAGCGAGAAAACTCAAGAACGTTTAGATACATGAGCGCTGCGGCAACAAATATTGGTGCGAGGATTCATCAATTGAGCTGTTAAAATATTTAATTTGAAATACTAACGTATTATATTATAGGAAAAAATTAAATAAAATGTTATTATTTAATTTTTTACATTGAAAAGGGCATTGACGCTTCACCAGTTTCCATTTTTTTTTTTTTTTTTTTTGTTTGATTAAGTATAGTTTTTTATTGTATTTTTTACTATCATATATTGGCGTGGCTAGCTGACATAATATAGTAAATAATTTAATTTAATGTTCTGTGTCTTGTAATGTTAATTACTTTGGGGCTGTTCATTTATTACGTAAGACAATTTCAACTAATTTCTGACCCCCGCTCCCCCCTACGTAAGAAAAAATAAGACTTGAATGAACCCCTCCCCCGTTTGAATCTTACGTAAGATTAGTATCTAGAATAATTTAAACCCTTCCCACCCCCCTGTAAGAAGAAATAAGACTCGTTCGGACACCCCCCCAAATCTGCTTACGTAATAAAGGAACAGCCCGTTTGCATACCTAGTATTGTATACCATTAAGTATTTTCTAACTAAACAGACAGCTGTGCTGATGGGGAGTTTGTTGCGCCACTTACTCTCCCCAGCGAAAGCACTAGGAAGTAGTGCACGACGGGCGTTTTGGGGGACTGTCTTTTGTAATTTCGACTTCCGAAAAGTGCTGATTCTCAGCCTAATTTGAATAAATGACTTTTGATTTTAATTGCATACAACTTGATTATAAACCTTAACTTTCAAACTTAAAGTTTATTATCGTTTACTACTTTGATTGAAAAGTAAACGTATTTTTAAAATAACAACAAAAATATTTATGGAAATATAAAGCATAATTTCTAAACAATAAGATTAAAAAAACTATGTTGCAAAATAAGATAACAACATTATTTTTGTGGTTTTATTTTTCCAGCCATTCGTATGGTTGTCATAATGATAAATTATTTAAAATAGCAGATGTGTCCCCTGGTCCTTGCATCATGTACAGTTTTTCACAAAGTCACTTCCATTTTCCAGATTTTTCAACCCTCGCCATCGTCGTATCCGCGCTGGTACCGATAGACGTGGTTCCGGTGGTGCCGTCATCACCCTCAGCCGAGTCGTCAACCACCCATCTTATGGCCGCGTCGGTATGGATGGAGACATCAGCATGATCCGCCTGGACACAAATCTGGTGTACAGTCCAGTGATCCAGCCAGTTGCTATCCCGCGTCAAGGTTTCCAGTTGCCAAATGGTCTGCCTGTTACTCATGCTGGATGGGGCACTACTTCTGTAAGTAACGGTTTTAAAAAAACCCTGGACTTATCCATAGATACGTTACCTTTTCACGCCTGTACCAGGGTCATATTCAAAATAATTGTAAGTTACGGATAGGAAACAAATATGAATATTGTTTGTTTGTAACAGAAAAATAACAGAAAGGAATTATTAGGGCAAGTTTAAATAGCACACGTTTATAAATTAAATAATTAACGTTGAGCTAATTAAAACATCTGGAATAGTAGAATACCATCATCACTATCACTACTTATGCATCATACCTATTACAGTTCACCTACTAAGATTAAGTATAACAGGCTACGAGTGCGAAGCCGGTGTGGGTCGCTAGGTGGGTACATAATGAAACAACATTTTGATGATCGTATTTTAATTGGTATAATTGCCATAAATCAATAAACAATTCGTAAAGCAGTTTAAACTGCATGATTTTAATAATTAGAGTTCTATGTGGATGTTACTTTTTTGCTAGCTGACTAAGCACTTACAGTATTAACAATTTAGTTTTTTAATGAAAAAGAGTTTCTCAGATATTAATTTAAAAAATACTCACAACATACAACTTTACACTGACCTGTAAATTGCAAAAAACCTGAGACATTTTGAATTTCGCGGGCTACCTTGGCGCATCCCCCTTAACTGATACTGAGACGGCCATCGAGAGGCTGGGTACGCCTCGGCGAGGCTGCGCGGTTAGTACAAACGGCTCAAGCGGTGAGGACTGAGCATACGCAGTAAAACATGCACACACAGACAATAAATGGCACAGCAATGCAATACATGCCACATTATACGCAAACTTTACATACTTCAAATAAATTTAAGTCAGTAAAAAAGGAAATGTTTTGGCTAACCTGCGGTGCAGTAAATATTAATATTTTATTTTCATTAATTCATACAACATGAGGCAATGTGAATAACGCCTAATCATTCATATCTGTTACGTAACAGAAAAAAGTGACAGATAAAATAACGGATATGAATTAATTGCACGTGTCTAATCTACAAATCTATTTATTTCCACAACAATTCGAAATGTTATACGAATATTGTATAGTTATAACAAATATCACAATACAGCCATTTCCTAGTATGAGTATTATAACAGTAATTACTTACCGCTATTGTAAACGACTCACATTGGATATTTACTTTTAAAAGTCTAATTTTCTTCGACAACGAAACGAGCTGAAAAACTATATTGAACAAAATCCCCGAGCGTTTATTCTTACGTTGTGTAGTGACAGCTAGTGAACTCATGTTGCCAGTATATCAAATTTCTTTATTGCCATGGAAATAATGTTAAAATAGCATAACAGAGAAGAATAACAGATATGATTAAAATCAGGAGACTCATTAATAAATTAAATTTGGAGAACACTAAATAGTATTTTATATTTTGTTTAGTGAAGTGTTGAAAGTTTAAACAATATTGTCTGAATATAGTTTTTTTTTTTAACTTTTGTGTAATGGTTAATAATTAAATTATTTTTTTAAGTTTACCGTCAAAGACGTGGACATTGAATACTTGTATAAAACGGAACCTACGCAATGACTGGTTTAATTTTTTTTAATGAATTGTTTAGCTGTACCAAATGTTTCGTTGTTTTTTATTAAGCTCAAATAAAAATTTAATCGGTTTGTTTATAAAATTCTAGTCAGTTGTATCTCGTTATGAAAATAATTGGGTAGGACATTAAGACAATAGTAAATATACAATTATTTTGAATATGACCCACCACTGAACGGATTTGACCAAATTTAGTAAGGATAGATGGTAAGGAAATTAGTCATTTTTGTCTTATAAATAATAATAGGAATAATAAAATTTGAATGGGAAACTCGGCCTTTCTTAAGTAAGTAAGGTTAGTTAATTTCTGACATCCACGCGGGCGTTCAGCGGCAAGAAGCAAGTAATTCATATAAAAGTAGGCCAGAGTGTGGCATAAGGCAGGGTGGCCTGAGCTCACCTTTGTTGTTTGGTCTGTACGTGAATGCACTGATCGAGCGGCTCAGCAGCACTCGTGTCGGCTGCTTTATTGATGGAGTCTGCTTCAATAATTTAAGTTATGCAGACGACATGGTGCTACTGGCCCCCTCGGTCGGTGCACTCCGTAAGCTTCTCGATATTTGCGAGTCGTACGCTACTTCCCATGGCCTCGTATACAACGAAGGCAAGTCAAAATACATGGTCTTCAAGTCCGATACCAAGTGTCCCTCCACCGTCCCTCCTGTGTTATTGAACGGTGTGGAGTTGCACAGGGTGTATTCTTTTAAATACCTGGGCCACTTGGTGACGGAGGACTTGAAAGACGACGCAGATATGGAGAGGGAGCGCAGAGCATTGTCGGTTCGGGCTAATATGCTGGCCCGTCGGTTCTTCCGTACGGCGGCGGTCAAAATAACGCTGTTTAAAGCATATTGCATGTCGCTGTACTCGGGGAGCCTGTGGTTCCGCTACACCCAAAAGGCATACAATGCTTTGCGTATCCAATATAACAACGCATTTAGAGTGCTATTGCGTCTGCCTCGGTTCTGTAGCGCATCATCTATCACGCACCGACTGCTTCAATGCTGTACGACGTAAGAAAGCGGCCTCGCTGTTAAACAGACTCCGTGGCAGCCCTAGCAGCTTTCTATAGCCGGGAGACATGACAGCCCGTTGGTGAGGTCACTTGTCACCTGTACATTGTCTAGGTTATTAGTTAAGTACTAACATAGGTTTAGACTATTGTTACTAACCCAATGGATCTCTGTTATCTGAAATAAATAATAATAATAATTCTGAAATCGCCTTTCCGCCTTGAGCAAGCGTGGTGATCAATACTCGTACCTTCTGTGTATGAGAAGAGGCATTTTCCGTGCAGTGGGACAGTTATAGCCTGTTATTATTATTAAAGTTCGTTACTTAGAAAATTGCAGTCAACTGTTTAGAGCAAGATTGAAAAGTCATCCTGCATTCCACACACGCAGGATACAGTGCAAACCTCTTTATTGGTTAGGCAGGTATAATTACGGTAGTCTAGCTGCTCTAATAAGTGGCACAAGATTTTATGAAACAGTTAGTGAGAGTTAGTGGTCTAAAAAGTCAGTAAAATTGTATTTAATTAGAATCTATCAATAAGTTCATAAGTTAGCCCAATGAAATAGTTTTTAAACATGTCAAAATAAATGAAGTATCATAGAATTTAAGTTACTTGAGCATCATTAGTATTATGTGTTACGCTCAAACGCTCCTTGAGCAAAAAAAACAGCGTACAACACTCACGGCTTTTCTTCATTGTGACAACGCGTTGTGGTCGTATAACATGATAGCCACGACACGAATTAGGCTATATGGCCTTTCTGCAATTGCCACAACGCGTCTTGAGTATTTGTATAAGAGCCATAACACGAATATTGTGATGTGGATATTTTACAGTGACCACAATGCATTGTGTTGTGTTTTTTCGCGCAATGAGCGTTTTCCTGCGTAACATTATTATGCATCCAATTAAAAAAAATCTTTTATCATGCATGAGAAGTCTCACCATTACCCCTTTTCTACTAACAGGCAGGAGGCTCTGCTTCTGCTATCTTACGTGACGTGACGATCTTCAGCATCGACCGGGATCTCTGCACTGCTCGCTACGCCAGCCTGATCATTCCTCAAAGAGTCACAGAGAACATGATCTGCGCTGGTATCCTCAATGAGGGAGGCAAGGATGCCTGCCAGGGAGACTCTGGTGGTCCCCTGTACTACGATAACTATCTTCTTGGAATAGTTTCCTGGGGCCGCGGCTGTGCTGATGCCTTTTACCCTGGAGTGAGCACTGCCGTCTCCTCCTACACTGACTGGATCGTGGCTACTGCAGTCTGAATATGATTGTGTGTTTTGTTGTTATTTATTTTGGAAATTGCAATTAGAAGTGTTATCTATTATTTTTTTGTTGGCTAAACAATCAAAAGAAAAAAAATATACATGTTATTCCTGCGAATGTTGTAATATAAAGAGTATAACATAGTTTATAACACATTTGCACCAACTTCAATATCGTAATGTATCTCATTACGTACTTGTGCGTAATTGTAACGTAAAGCGCACGGTTTATCAAGATGCTCCGTCTAAAACGAACGGTACTTTTTTAAATCTTAGCAAAGAGTTTTTATGTCAGAAAAGTGGTCAACATTGTATGAATAAAATTAACTTTGGGAGATAAAATATAATAAATAAACATTTAATTCTTTAATTTAATTAATTTTGACAGTTAATTACAACCATTTATCTGTAACAAAAACACAAAAGTATTAATTTACCTTATTAGTAATACTGGCTGTTTTTTGTGCCTTTGCCATAAACAAAAGACGCTGATGCGCGCGCATCGCTGGCAACGTAATAATTAATTTTACAAATTGTTCGAATTTTAATAACTGTTTTAACAAGTAATTAAAGATTTATTCGTTTAAGAAACTCCGAGTTTTATTTATTTCCTCACAAATGTGTTATAAAACGTCGTATGACATACGTGCGGTTTGATAATTACAGCCTCTGCTTTCTTATAGCCCTCACCTACGGCTCGGGCTAGCAATATCGCCTCAGCTGTAATTTTCAACTTACCGCACTTATATCATAATGTACTATTACAGCACTATTCTTTATCCTTACGACAACAAACTGAAATTATCTATCCATCTGCCAAGCAAGGCTATAATGGCAATTCTATAACCGTGTCGGTTTATATTGTGGGAACGGCCGCGACTTACGTGTTGTAAGGTCGTGAGTTCGAACCCAACCATGCAATTTACTTTGTGTAAATTATTTCATCACTCACTTTCAAATTAAAACCATTTCAACTGTTAGTGTGTTGCGCAATTACCCCGCTGTTTGATAAGAACGTTAATTTATTATTCTTTTATCACCCCAAACTGCCCCACTGTTGGGCAAATGTTTCCCCACACGGTTTTTTTACGATCGTGGTTCAATCTCTGAAGAAGCGGTCGAGTTTGCGCGCAACATCTGCATTCGCGTTTTATATGCCAAAAATGCAAACAAATAAGTGTGAGTTTATGGAAAAATAACTTTAAATCTTACACCATAGAGTTCAGTTTATGCTACAACTTCAAACATTTTTATAACTTTTTCAATGTCCTAGTTTCTCTGCAATCAACTTAATAACCATTAAAATGAAGTTGATATTTGTTTAACTTGAAATAATATTACATAATTTGAAACATAAGTTTGGTGATAAGTAATTATAAAATTATGAAATCAGTAACATATTATCATATTAAAAAAATATAAGTATTCAAAAAATATCTTGTAGGAAATATATTTGAAATCCGAATACAGTACAATGCCTTTCAATACAATTAATTTCAAACAAAGGCTGTCGAACCTAGACTCAAATTCCAGGTAACTCTCCCAGGCACACGATCAATAGTTCCCGCCTATCCCGACCCAGACTACGCATGCGCGGCCGCCATTTTAGCTCCCTTAAACAAGTCGGAAAATCGGGATAGATTGCAAGTTTGCAACAGTCAAAACAAAACAGACTCAGTGCGTGCAAAATATCTTATAAAATGGGCAAAGGTAACTCAGACAGGGATCCTGAAGGTAAGAAATAAACCTTTTTATGTTTAAAACTGTTGATTTATTTGTATTTGTGTGGAAATGATCTTTGTGTGTTTTTGAGCGATTTTCGGGCGAAAAGAGTCATCTCTGTGTAGAAAGAAGGTGTTCCTATTAAATTAGACCCTAATTTTAGTTAAATATTTGTTCTATTTATATTAGGAGATTTTTATTTAGAGATTCATCGGTTTAGCATAGTGTTAAAATATCTTAATGTTGATTTCTTAAGGGTTGTTAACCTGTAGCTTGTGAATAGAAGTGGATGAAGATGGTCTAACATGGGCCAATGTGTACATGACCCGTGAGTGAATTAGCTTAGATTGTTCGTTCAATCCTTTGTTAAAGTATTTTCTTTGTTCTTCATGTTCCAATAGGTATTTATAATTAAGTGACGAAAATAGGATGAGGCAGTTTCATTGTGTTTTTGGCGAAAACTTTCTAACTTACTTTGATTTATGAGCTTATTTACACTAAAGGGTTTATTTTTCGTTTTCGGTTAGTATGAACAGAATATGAACGTTTATGGATAAGTTTAATAATTTAACTGTATAGTCTTCTGCGTGTGTGTGTGCTGTATAGTCTTCTGCGTGTGTTTATTTTTCTCAACTATCTCCTTACATAGGTAGATAGGCACTTATTATTTTCTTATAAACATTTTCATATTATTAACAGCATGGTAACCCAGTGGTATCTGCCGCAACTTACGAGTTGTATGTCGTGCGTCGAGCCCAGACAGGAGCTTTACTTTATGTAATTATTTTATTTTATTTATTAGGGACAACAAACAGTAGTATATTAAATATGACACATGATTGGAGTACTAAACTAATAGAATTAACAAATACACTACTCACGACGTTATCCACAGATTACCATATCAAATAATTAGCATAGGTACTGTTACTAATAACAATAAGGGCAAACTTAAAGCACTGCTCTCAAAACAGTGAAGGAAAACATCGTACGGAAACCGGCATGTCCTAGAACCAAAAATTCGAAAACATGTGACATCTAACAACCCGCACCGGGCCCGCGTGGTGGATTACAACCCGCTCCCTCACGAAGATAGGAGGTCTGTGCCCCAGCAGTGGGAATCTTATAGGCTCGTTAGGCTGCCTGTCCATTCACGCGGAGCGAGGCTGCGGAACGGAGAAACGGAGAAATATTAACCAATAGAAAAATGACATTCAGATTTTAAGCAATCCTATTGGTTAATATTTCTCCGTTTCTCCGCTCCGCAGCCTCGCTCCGCGTCAATGGACAGGCAGCCATATGCTTATGTTATAAAATGTCTAATTTCGATGTATAAACAGCTTCATATTTCATACTCTAACCAAATTGGTTTGAGAATTATTTAATCTTGTCTTCAATAAATCAGAAAGTTCAAGACAAAGTTACTTCGCATTGGTTTAGCTCAACGCAGTTAGCCTGGGAAAACTTTAGACTTTGATTACTTAAACAGACCGTGCGGTATCGTGTTTTAGTGTTGGTGTATGTGTATCAACTGAACAGAATTGAAATATTAAATCCAACATAACTTTCGGAACGTTCTGATATACCTACACAGGCTTTAGAATATTTTGGTTATGTGGTCCTTGTTAACATATTTGAATATGATTAGAAGGAGACGAGAGAAGGTGGCCCAGTGGTAACGGGTTCGAATCTATGACCTACAACTCGTATGTAGGTCGTAGGTTCGAACCCAGACAGGCGCTTTACTTTGTATAAATTATTTTATCACCCCTGCTCTCAAAACGATGAAGCAAAATATCGTGAGGAAACCGGCATGTCCTAGAATCAAAAATTCGAAGACATGTGACATCTACCAACCCCCACTGGGCCCGCGTGGTGCATTACGGCCCCTCCCTCTCACAGAGAGGAGGCCTGTTTCCTAGCAGTGGCAACATTATAGGCTGATTATGCTATAATTCGTGGGTGGATCAAATATAAGCCGGACTTAAGTAAAAAAAAATACGCACGTATTATTATACTCGTAAAAAAATGGAATATATTTTATTTTTCTACATAATCTCCCCTTCTATTAACACATTTTTCCCAGCGCAGGGGATGTTTCTTGATGGCAGTATCGAAGAATGTAGTCGGTCGTGCCTTTAGCCAATTGCACACAAATGATTCCGCTATCTGGTCAGTGTGAAAACGGCGTCCTCCACTTGAATTTTTTTGTGCCATTCCTACACTTGAATTCTTGAAAGCGTATTCTTATCGAACTGTAGAGTCAATGGATGCAAAATTTCGGAAGGTTTTATGCCCTCCCGTGTTAAAAAAAATACGATACGTCGTTGCTCAACAGACTTATATACCTCCTGCTCATACATGATGCTACTGGCGCGCAATAAACTAAAGTGAGCCGGAGCAGTATACCCCCCTCCCCTAAATGATCCCCCCTAACACATACAACAGCACCAAGCGCGTCACTTCACTCAGCGACCAGTAATAAAAAAAGTTCTGTTTATATTTGATTCACCTAATATAATGAATAGGTACATCTATAAACAGTGGTACGTGCTGATGGTACTAGGCTCGCCCCCTATTGCATGGGCCTCAAACATCATCTACCTAGCCTTTTCCCAACTATGTTGGGGTCGGCTTCCAGTCTAACATAATCTTACATCGAGCGACTGCCAATCTGACCTCCACAATCCAGTTACTGGGTAATCCGATACCCCTTGGTAAGACTGGTTATCAGACTTTCGGGCTACTGACGACCCGTAACGACTGTCAAAATTCCACGAATGACAGCTGGGACCAACGGCTTAACGTGCTTTCCAAGGCATGGAGGGGTCTTGGTATGTGAAGATGGTGGGCCTCAAACATAACTGTTAAAATGTAACCTGTCTAACCCTTCAGGCATTATAGGCGTGATGTTATCATATGTAACTATTACAAAGAAAGAAAGAAAAAAATACATTTATTTACAAACAAAACAAAGTAGCTTTTCGTGTCTATCTGTGTGATCGCTAAAAACCTTCTAAAATACACAATGTATTTTGATGTTCTTTTCACCATCATTAGGAGAATTTATTCCGGAATGTTTATGGTATAACAGACCTATTTTAACTCAGATATAAGCACATAAATCACAAAGTTTTGACATGTTGCCACATCAGTAAATTGCACCCGTGGGAAGCAAGGGCGCGCTTCACTAGATAACTATAACTTAGCCTCCACAGACAGGGCCGCTGCAACAAGTTATCATTTTCTTATTTTTTATTATTTATGAATTAAGGAATAAAACATAATATAAACTGAAACATCTCAGAAACCTCAATAGGTTTGTGATACACTTTTAAGCAATCTTAACACTAACGTAATAATAAATATACTGGATGATTTTTTTTACAGTCTCGAAATTTTTACAGGATGTTCTACCCATGAATACGAACAACTTTCACTATGTAGCCAACACTGAAATAACGAAAAAAAAAACAGCTGTTTAATACAAAAGTTCAACACCTACTTGACCAAAATGTATGAAACAGGTAAATGATAAATGATAATGATAAATGAGAAATGATAAATTATTTATTTTCTGTAAGTAGGTTTGTACAAACACTTTTACATGTCAATCATATTTTTTTAAACTAGTTGAGGTCGGCGTTCCCTATCTGACTACTCTGAGAAGAAAGGCCGAAACAAACTCAGAGATCACAGTCTCTTTTAAAGTCCAGACATAATCTTGGTCAGATAATGTGAAGACCATGTAGATTGGTGTCTGAAATGGTCTTTTGAGTAAAAAACCACACAGATTGAGCGGACCTGTCCAGTCATTTTTTTGTCGTGATTTTTTTTCGTGACCTCAGAGTTGGTCCCATAGTGAAAGTTGTTCATATTCATGGGTAGAACACCCCGTAAAAATTTGGAGACGGTAAAAAAAACATGCTGTATACATAATACATAGTTTATAAAACATTGTGATGTAGTGAGTAGAAAGCAACTTAAGTGTAATGTCGATGAATGAAAATTAAACAAGTTGATGCATTTTCAAAGAGAATCAAAGATTTTTTTGTAAACATACACAATCAGCCTATAATATTCCCACTGCTGGGACACAGGCCTCCTCTCTTGGAGAGGGAGTGGGCCGTAATCTACCACGCGGGCCCAGTGCGGGTTGATAGAGGTCACATGTCTTCGAAAAAAATGGCCAAAATCACCACATTTGACAAAATCTATGACGGCATGTTATTATTACAGTCCTTTGACAGTTATTTTCAGGTTGCTGCTACTGAGAGGTCTGTCAAAATCAAAATGATCTTTATTCTTGTCTCAATAGGGTTGCTGTTCGGTTGCTGCAACTAAATAGTCTGTCAAATGCACAGCGTTCTTTATTTCCATTACTATAAGGTTGCTATTGGGTTGCGGCCAGTGATAAGTCTGTCAAAATCAGAGTGATCTTTATTCTCGTTATTATAAGGTTGCTATAGGGTTGAGGCCAGTGATAAGTCTGTCAAAATCAGAGTGATCTTTATTCTCGTTATTATAAGGTTGCTATAGGGTTGCGGCCAGTGATAAGTCTGTCAAAATCAGAGTGATCTTTATTCTCGTTATTATAAGGTTGCTATAGGGTTGAGGCCAGTGATAAGTCTGTCAAAATCAGAGTGATCTTTATTCTCGTTATTATAAGGTTGCTATTGGGTTGCGGCCAGTGATAAGTCTGTCAAAATCAGAGTGATCTTTATTCTCGTTATTATAAGGTTGCTGTTGTTGGGTTATTGCTATTGAACAGTCTGTCAAAAATCACAATGGTCTTTATTCTCTTGAAAAATATTTTTGAAGATTTTATTTTACCACTTTATCGTCGTGTTTAATATGTACATATAGCCATGCTAAATTATAGCTTTCTATTAATAAGAGTCTCGGAGCTAAGCTGCGGACGGACGGACGGACGGACAGACGGACATGGCTACTAAAACTATAAGGGTTCCTTGTTGACTACGGAACCCTAAAAATGGTGATTTGTAATGAAACGATACTAAAATACTCATTTTACAGTTTCAGAGGACATGGTGGAATCGATAGACGAGCTGAAAGAAAGGCTGTCAGTCATGAAGAAAATGATGGAGGAGCGGAAGGCTCAAGGCTCTAACCCCAAAGAGCTGTTCCAAGGCCAGGCTTCCAGTCTCCAGGGCACCACTATGATTGATGGAAACTTCCTCAGTTTCGTTTTCGGAGGATCACTATTCGTGATCATCAGTGTATCAGTATACGCCTTCTACAACCTTTACCATGCAGTCCTCAAGAAATTCCCATCGACCCACACAGAGTTGTAAATTGAACTCTATTGAAACACTACAAGGTTTATTTGTGATTGGTATTAATGTGTGAAAACGGACAATATTGTTTTCTTAGTTCGGAATGATTAAATTATAATGTAACTTTTTGGGTTGTGTTTTATTATCCTGTACAATGTTTGCTTAACACATAATCAATGAGATTGATTATGTGTTAAGCAAACATTGTCACAATCTGTATTATTTTGACGGATATTGCTAATCCATTGCTTCATAATTATGTTCGAAAAATTTGTTTGCTCAACAACGTAAATAACGCAATGAATGTTGTTGAACTGTCAATGAAAGCCATTGCTGCTGATATTGTGTTACGCAATTACCGCGCTACTCATTTTCTATGTACAAACGCCAGCACATCAAGCTACTACAATCTGTCAGATTTCTTTAATAGATTTTCAACTTTATCGCTAAAGCATAAGGTTCAAAGTTGATTGGGAAAATCTGACAGTTTCGAGTAGCTTGATGTGCGGGCGTCTGTACTATAAAGACCTTTATACACACGTTTTCTTGTCGTAAAAAACTACGTTATATTCGCCGTGTGTAGGCCTGGTTCATTTTGGCAGCTCAACAACATTCATTGCATTATTTACGTTACTGAGCAGACAATTTTTTTGGACATATGAAGCAATGGACTAGCAATATCGTTCATCAATTAGGGTGCAGTAATGCAGTTGCTGTAACATAAAACTTAACGACATTTAGCTGACTGATAGATTTGTATTTAGGTTTATTCTTACACATAGACACACCATGAAAACTGTTTTGTGGGGCATAGTTTTAATTATAACTGCGGTATTTTTTTATAAATAAATAAACATAACAAGGAGCTTAATTCGCCATAATGTTAAGGCTAATCGTTCCATTGAACCATTTCATCACACAGCATTAAAGACCAGTGGCTTAATTTCTTACCATAAGCCCATAGGTGTGTCTGTGCGGTGTAAGGTTTGTAGAGTTATGGGCTTGGCACTACATTTATTAGATCTCACGGGCTATTCCCGTAATATTAAGAACGTTCACAGTCTGATCTCAGTCAATCTATCAAAAATACCTTTATTTTCCTAAAATTTTTGACAAGTTTTTCACATTGTGTGTCGCTGAGATGAGATTTCGACTTATTTGAACGTTTAAAATTACGGGAATTGGTTCTTAGATAACTTTTTAACGTCGAACGTTATTATGAGCCTTGGCAACCCTTTGGTGGGATGTTAATTTCACTTCAGCGAATTTATCTTGATTTAATTTTGTTACTTATTATAAATAAATCACCACAGCCATTTATGAACACGCTCCAATTACTACGAACATGGATTCGAAGTATGCTAAGAATAAACATAGTTACCATATTCATTTGTAAACGAGTTTTTTGATAACAGAACAGCGAATAAAACCCCATTCAGTTTCTGATGTAAAACACGTTTTCAACCCATTAAAACATCTTAAGCCCCCGCCACAAGGCAAAGTCAATTCAACTCTATTTGCTAGTGACAAGGTTGAGAATTGCGTAGCAAAATTCGCAGTGGGGGCGAAATAGGGTGGTCAAATAAATACATTATGCATTTTGCAAATTCGTCTAATTTTTAGAGTGATGTAAACGCTGTTGGTGTTTTGTTTCATTTTGAATTCGCTTGTCATTATATTACTGGGGATAAAACTTTTGAAAGCTTCAGTTGAATGGGTTGAATTGTGATTTAAGTAGTTTTGATAATGAAAGAAGGTTCACAGCAGTTTTGATTTTAATATGTAGAGGGAATAGAAAGACTGAATTGTGTACTTCGATGTCTATAGTACACAACCTGAAAATAATGTATGTGGTAGTCTCTAGTCGTTTCAGAATTTTCGCAATTAAGTAGTTTTAAATCTTATACAATGTGGAGACGACAATACGACAATAAATGAAAACACTGACAGTTTTAACTTAATATTATAAATGCGAAAGTAAGTTTGTTTGCTTGTTTGTTACCTTTTCACGCCTAAACCACTGAACCGATAGTCGTGAAATTTTGCGTATACGTTGTCATGTGTACAGAAACGGACATAGGGTACCTTTCAATCCGAAAAAAGTGCTGTTCGCGAGGAAACAACAATAACGTTATTATGATATTAGATGGCGCCACATGTCTTTCGAATTATCTTAGAAACTTTAGAGTTTAGGGTTTTTTTTTTTAATTTAAGCCTAATACATTTTGTGAGTCTAGGGTGTCGATAGACCGGTTTTTCTCCTCCTAACTATAATATTATAGACAAGGGCAAACACTGCAGGTAGCAGGGGTGCATTGGGAAAAACCATGTTTTTCCAATGGCCAGCTATATGTAGCATGTTCGCATGTGTACTATGCCCAGAATGTGTACGTATTAGCGCCAAATAGAAGGACATACACAGTTCATTCAAAAAGTTCTGGGACTGATTTTTTTTACGAAAAAAAAAAAAGTTTAGAAAAAAGTTTTATTTCATTTTCAAAATAATTCCCTTCTCTCGTATCGCCACTGAAACGACCTGGAGAACTCTTCCTCTGGAATAGTTTTTAAAACCTTGGTCACATTCTTTTTAATCGCCTCAACATCTTCAAAAAGTTCTCCCTTCATCGCGATTTTCAGCTTGGGAAACAGAAAAAAGTCTGCTGGAGTGAGAACTGGTGAGTAGGGTGCGTGGCGGATTACAGTGACTGACTTTTGTGCTAAAAATTGTGAAATGAGAATCGAGGAATGGGCCGGTGCATGGTCATGCAGAAGAAACCAATCACCAGTGCGATAAAATTCCGATCTCACGCGTCGAATCCGCTTCAAAATTCGATCCAGGACATCTTTATAGAATGCTGCGTTGGCTGTCTGGCCTGGTGGCACAAATTCGTTATGGATAATCCCGCGAGAAACAAAAAAAGTAATGATCATTGTTTTGATTTTTGACTTCGTTGCACGAACTTTGACAGGTCGTCCTTCATCCTTGCCTCGCCACTCAGCGGTTTGGCGTTTGGTCGATGGATCGTATTGAAAACACAATGATTCATCACTAGTTACAATTTTATTCAAAAAAATTTTTTGAATAAAATTGTAACTAGTGAGTGCGAGTGAGCGAGTGTGCGAGTATGCGAGTGTGCGAGTGAGCGAGTGTGTGAGTGAGCGAGTGTGCGAGTATGCGAGTGAGAGAGTGTGCGAGTATGCAAGTGAGCGAGTGTGTGAGTGAGCGAAAGTGTGAGTGAGCGAGAGTGCGAGTGAGCGAGAGTGCGAGTGAGCGAGTGTGCGAGTGAGCGAGTGTGCGAGTGAGTGAGTGTCCGAGTGAGCGAGTGTGCGAGTATGCAAGTGAGTGAGTGGGCGAGTGTGCGAGTGAGCGAGTGAGTGAGTGTGCGAGTATGCAAGTGAGCGAGTAAGCTAGTGTGCGAGTGAGCGAGTGAGCGAGTGTGCGAGTGAGCGAGTGTGCGAGTGAGCGAGTGTGCGAGCGAGCGAGTGTGCGAGTATGCATTTAAGCGAGTGGGCGAGTGTGCGAGTGAGCAAGTGGGCGAGTGTGTGAGTGAGCGAGTGGGCGAGTGTGCGAGAGAGCGAGTGTGCGAGTGAGCGAGAGTGCGAGTGTGCGAGTGTGCGAGTGAGCTAGTGTGCGAGTGAGCGAGTGTGCGAGTATGCAAGTGAGCGAGTGTGCGAGTGAGCGAGTGGGCGAATGAGCGAGTGTGTGAGTGAGCGAGTGTGCAAGTGAGCGAGTGGGCGAGTGTGCGAGTGAGCGAGTGGGCGAGTGAGCGAGTGTGCGAGTATGCAAGTGAGCGAGTGTGTGAGTATGCGAGTGTGCGAGTGAGCGAGTGTGCGAGTGTGCAAGTGAGCGAGTGGGCGAGTGAGCGAGTGTGCGAATGAGAGAGTATTCGCGTGAGCGAGTTTGCGAGTGAGCGAGAGTGGGCGAGTGTGCGAGTGAGCTAGTGTGCGAGTGTGCGAGTATGCAATTGAGCGAGTGGGCGATTGTGCGAGTGAGCAAGTGGGCGATTGTGTGAGTGAGCGAGTGTGCGAGTGGGCGAGTGTGCGAGTGAGCGAGTGTGCGAGTGAGCGAGAGTGCGGGTGAGTGAGTGTGTGAGTGAGCGAGTGTGCGAGTATGCAAGTGAGCGAGTGTGCGAGTGAGCGAGTGGGCGAGTGAGCGAGTGAGCGAGTGTGTGAGTGAGCAAGTGTGCGATTGTGCAAGTGAGCGAGTAAAGTGAGCGAGTAGGCGAGTGTGCGAGTATGCAAGTGAGTGAGTGGGCGAGGTTGCAAGTGGGCGAGTGTGCGAGTGAGCGAGTGTGCGAGTGAGTGTGCGAGTATGCAATTGAGCGAGTGGGCGAGTGTGCGAGTGGGCGACTGTGTGAGTGAGCGAGTGTGCGAGTGAGCGAGTGAGCGAGTGTGCGAGAGAGCGAGTGTGCGAGTGAGCGAGTGTGCGAGTATTCAAGTGAGCGAGTGGGCGAGTGTGCGAGTGAGTGAGTGAGCGAGTGTGCGAGTGAGCGAGTGTGCGAGTATGGATGTGAGCGATAGGGCGAGTGTGCGAGTGAGCGAGTGTGCGAGTGAGCGAGTGTGCGAGTGAGCGAGTGTGCGAATGAGAGAGTATTCGCGTGAGCGAGTTTGCGAGTGAGCGAGAGTGGGCGAGTGTGCGAGTGAGCTAGTGTGCGAGTGTGCGAGTATGCAATTGAGCGAGTGGGCGATTGTGCGAGTGAGCAAGTGGGCGATTGTGTGAGTGAGCGAGTGTGCGAGTGGGCGAGTGTGCGAGTGAGCGAGTGTGCGAGTGAGCGAGTGTGCGAGTATTCAAGTGAGCGAGTGGGCGAGTGTGCGAGTGAGTGAGTGAGCGAGTGTGCGAGTGAGCGAGTGTGCGAGTATGGATGTGAGCGATAGGGCGAGTGTGCGAGTGAGCGAGTGTGCGAGTGAGCGAGTGTGCGAGTGAGCGAGTGTGCGAATGAGAGAGTATTCGCGTGAGCGAGTTTGCGAGTGAGCGAGAGTGGGCGAGTGTGCGAGTGAGCTAGTGTGCGAGTGTGCGAGTATGCAATTGAGCGAGTGGGCGATTGTGCGAGTGAGCAAGTGGGCGATTGTGTGAGTGAGCGAGTGTGCGAGTGGGCGAGTGTGCGAGTGAGCGAGTGTGCGAGTGAGCGAGAGTGCGGGTGAGTGAGTGTGTGAGTGAGCGAGTGTGCGAGTATGCAAGTGAGCGAGTGTGCGAGTGAGCGAGTGGGCGAGTGAGCGAGTGAGCGAGTGTGTGAGTGAGCAAGTGTGCGATTGTGCAAGTGAGCGAGTAAAGTGAGCGAGTAGGCGAGTGTGCGAGTATGCAAGTGAGTGAGTGGGCGAGGTTGCAAGTGGGCGAGTGTGCGAGTGAGCGAGTGTGCGAGTGAGTGTGCGAGTATGCAATTGAGCGAGTGGGCGAGTGTGCGAGTGGGCGACTGTGTGAGTGAGCGAGTGTGCGAGTGAGCGAGTGAGCGAGTGTGCGAGAGAGCGAGTGTGCGAGTGAGCGAGTGTGCGAGTATTCAAGTGAGCGAGTGGGCGAGTGTGCGAGTGAGTGAGTGAGCGAGTGTGCGAGTGAGCGAGTGTGCGAGTATGGATGTGAGCGATAGGGCGAGTGTGCGAGTGAGCGAGTGTGCGAGTGAGCGAGTGTGCGAGTGAGCGGGTGTGCGAGTGAGCGAGTGTGCGAGTGGGCGAGTGAGCTAGTGTGCGAGTGGGCGAGTGTGCGAGTGGGCGAGTGTGCGAGTGAGCTAGTGTGCGAGTGAGCGAGTGTGCGAGTATGCAAGTGAGCGAGTGGGCGAGTGGGTAAGTGAGCGCGTGTGCGAGTGAGCGAGTGTGAGAGTATTCAAGTGAGCGAGTGGGCGAGTGTGCGAGTGAGTGAGTGAGCGAGTGTGCGAGTGAGCGAGTGTGCGAGTATGGATGTGAGCGATAGGGCGAGTGTGCGAGTGAGCGAGTGTGCGAGTGAGCGAGTGTGCGAGTGAGCGGGTGTGCGAGTGAGCGAGTGTGCGAGTGGGCGAGTGAGCTAGTGTGCGAGTGGGCGAGTGTGCGAGTGAGCTAGTGTGCGAGTGAGCGAGTGTGCGAGTATGCAAGTGAGCGAGTGGGCGAGTGGGTGAGTGAGCGTGTGAGCGAGTGGGCGTGTGAGCGAGTGTGCGAGTGTGCGAGTGAGCTAGTGTGCGAGTGTGCGAGTGAGCGAGTGTGCGAGTATGCAAGTGAGCGAGTGGGCGAGTGGGCGAGTGAGCGAGTGGGCGTGTGAGCGAGTGTGCGAGTGAGCGAGTTTGCGAGTATGTGAGTATGCGAGTATGCAAGTGAGCGAGAGTGGGCGAGTGTGCGAGTGGGCTAGTGAGCGAGTGTGCGAGTGAGCAAGTGTGCGAGTGTGCGCGTGTGCGAGTGAGCGAGTGTGAGAGTATTTAAGTGAGCGAGTGGGCGAGTGTGCGAGTGAGTGAGTGTGCGAGTGAGCGAGTGTGCGAGTGAGCAAGTGTGCGAGTGAGCGAGTGTGCGAGTGAGCGAGTATGCGAGTGAGCGAGTGTGCGAGTATGCAAGTGAGCGCGTGGGCGAGTGTACGAGTCAGCGAGTGGGCGAGTGAGCAAGTGTGCGAGTGGGCGTGTAAGCGAGTGTGCGAGTGAGCGAGTTTGCGAGTGTGTGAGTATGCGAGTATGCAAGTGAGCGAGAGTGGGCGAGTGTGCGAGTGAGCTAGTGTGCGAGTGTGCGAGTGAGCGAGTGTGCGAGTAGGCAAGTGAGCGAGTGGGCGAGTGGGCGAGTGAGCGAGTGGGCGTGTCAGCGAGTGTGCGAGTGAGCGAGTTTGCGAGTATGTGAGTATGCGAGTATGCAAGTGAGCGAGAGTGGGCGAGTGTGCGAGTGGGCTCGTGAGCGAGTGTGCGAGTGAGCAAGTGTGCGAGTGAGCGAGTGTGCGAGTGAGCGAGTGTGTGAGTATGCAAGTGAGTGAGTGGGCGAGTGTGCGAGTGAGCGAGTGGGCGAGTGAGCGAGTGTGCGAGTATGCAAGTGAGCGAGTGTGTGAGTATGCGAGTGTGCGAGTGAGCGAGTGTGCGAGTGTGCAAGTGAGCGAGTGGGCGAGTGAGCGAGTGTGCGAGTGAGAGAGTATGCGAATGAGCGAGTTTGCGAGTGAGCGAGAGTGGGCGAGTGTGCGAGTGAGCGAGTGTGAGAGTATTCAAGTGAGCGAGTGGGCGAGTGTGCGAGTGAGTGAGTGAGCGAGTGTGCGAGTGAGCGAGTGTGCGAGTGAGCAAGTGTGCGAGTACGCAAGTGAGCAAGTGTGTGAGTATGCGAGTGTGCGAGTGAGCGAGTGTGCGAGTATGCAAGTGAGCGAGCTAGTGTGCGAGTGTGCGAGTGAGCGAGTGTGCGAGTATGCAAGTGAGCGAGTGGGCGAGTGGGCGAGTGAGCGAGTGGGCGTGTCAGCGAGTGTGCGAGTGAGCGAGTTTGCGAGTATGTGAGTATGCGAGTATGCAAGTGAGCGAGAGTGGGCGAGTGTGCGAGTGGGCTAGTGAGCGAGTGTGCGAAAGAGCAAGTGTGCGAGTGAGCGAGTGTGCGAGTGAGCGAGTGTGCGAGTATGCAAGTGAGTGAACGGGCGAGTGTGCGAGTGAGCGAGTGGGCGAGTGAGCGAGTGTGCGAGTATGCAAGTGAGCGAGTGGGCGAGTGGGCGCGTGAGCGAGTGGGCGTGTGAGCGAGTGTGCGAGTGAGCGAGTTTGCGAGTATGTGAGTATGCGAGTATGCAAGTGAGCGAGAGTGGGCGAGTGTGCGAGTGGGCTAGTGAGCGAGTGTGCGAGTGAGCAAGTGAGCGAGTGTGCGAGTATGCAAGTGAGCGATAGGGCGAGCGTGCGAGTGAGCAAGTGTGCGAGTACGCAAGTGAGCAAGTGTGTGAGTATGCGAGTGTGCGAGTGAGCGAGTGTGCTAGTATGCAAGTGAGCGAGTGGGCGAGTGAGCGAGTGGGCGTGTGAGCGAGTGGGCGTGTGAGCGAGTGTGCGAGTGTGCGAGTGAGCTAGTGTACGAGTGTGCGAGTGAGCGAGTGTGCGAGTATGCAAGTGAGCGAGTGGGCGAGTGGGCGAGTGAGCGAGTGGGCGTGTGAGCGAGTGTGCGAGTGAGCGAGTTTGCGAGTATGTGAGTATGCGAGTATGCAAGTGAGCGAGAGTGGGCGAGTGTGCGAGTGGGCTAGTGAGCGAGTGTGCGAGTGAGCAAGTGTGCGAGTACGCAAGTGAGCAAGTGTGTGAGTATGCGAGTGTGCGAGTGAGCGAGTGTGCGAGTATGCAAGTGAGCGAGTGGGCGAGTGGGCGAGTGAGCGAGTGGGCGTGTGAGCGAGTGTGCGAGTGAGCGAGTTTGCGAGTATGTGAGTATGCGAGTATGCAAGTGAGCGAGAGTGGGCGAGTGTGCGAGTGGGCTAGTGAGCGAGTGTGCGAGTGAGCAAGTGTGCGAGTGAGCGAGTGTGCGAGTGAGCGAGTGTGCGAGTATGCAAGTGAGCGAGTGGGCGAGTGTGCGAGTGAGCGAGTGGGCGAGTGAGCGAGTGTGCGAGTATGCATGTGTGCGAGTGTGTGAGTATGCGAGTGAGAGAGTATGCGAGTGAGCGAGTTTGCGAGTGAGCGAGAGTGGGCGAGTGTGCGAGTGAGCTAGTGTGCGAGTGTGCGAGTGAGCGAGTGTGCGAGTATGCAAGTGAGCGAGTGAGCAAGTGTGAGAGTATTCAAGTGAGCGAGTGGGCGAGTGTGCGAGTGAGTGAGTGAGCGAGTGTGCGAGTGAGCGAGTGTGCGAGTATGCAAGTGAGCGATAGGGCGAGTGTGCGAGTGAGCGAGTGTGCGAGTATGCAAGTGAGCGATAGGGCGAGTGTGCGAGTGAGCGAGTGTGCGAGTGTGCGCGTGTGCGAGTGAGCGAGTGTGCGAGTATGCAAGTGAGCGATTGGGCGAGTATGCAAGTGAGCGAGTGAGCGAGTGGGCGAGTGAGCGAGTGTGCGAGTGAGAGAGTATGCGAGTGAGCGAGTTTGCGAGTGAGCGAGAGTGGGCGAGTGTGCGAGTGAGCTAGTGTGCGAGTGTGCGAGTGAGCGAGTGTGCGAGTATGCAAGTGAGCGAGTGAGCGAGTGTGAGAGTATTCGAGTGTGAGAGTATTCAAGTGAGCGAGTGGGCGAGTGTGCGAGTGAGTGAGTGAGCGAGTGTGCGAGTGAGCGAGTGTGCGAGTATGCAAGTGAGCGATAGGGCGAGTGTGCGAGTGAGCTAGTGTGCGAGTGTGCGCGTGTGCGAGTGAGCGAGTGTGCGAGTATGCAAGTGAGCGATTGGGCGAGTGTGCAAGTGAGCGAATGGGCGAGTGAGCGAGTGTGCGAGTGAGAGAGTATGCGAGTGGGCGAGTTTGCGAGTCAGCGAGAGTGGGCGAGTGTGCGAGTGAGCTAGTGTGCGAGTATGCAAGTGAGCGATTGGGCGAGTGTGCAAGTGAGCGAGTGGGCGAGTGAGCGAGTGTGCGAGTGAGAGAGTATGCGAGTGGGCGAGTTTGCGAGTCAGCGAGAGTGGGCGAGTGTGCGAGTGAGCTAGTGTGCGAGTGTGCGAGTGAGCGAGTGTGCGAGTATGCAAGTGAGCTAGTGGGCGAGTGAGCGAGTGGGCAAGTGTGCGAGTGAGCGAGTGTGCGAGTATGCAAGTGAGCGAGTGTGCGAGTATGCGAGTGGGCGAGTGAGCGAGTGTGCGAGTGAGAGAGTATGCGAGTGAGCGAGTTTGCGAGTGAGAGAGTATGCGAGTGAGCGAGTTTGCGAGTGAGCGAGAGTGGGCGAGTGTGCGAGCGAGCTAGTGTGCGAGTGTGCGAGTGAGCGAGTGTGCGAGTATGCAAGTGAGCGAGTGGGCGAGTGAGTGAGTGTGTGAGTAGCATTATTTGTGGCAAAAATGATTGTTGTTTTAACCATTTTTGGTTCGATATCATCTACAGTCTCACTTCACCCACTGCTACTTTATTGTGCCAATCCCCATGCTTCTGTGCCCGCCTCTTCCAGGTTTTACCCACGATGGAAACAATGTCGTCCGCTCATTTCGCCATAGGACGACCGACATCTCGCCTTCCAGTCCTTGGACGCCACTCTGTCATTAACTCCCCCTGTCATCACTACGCTTTGCCAGGTGTCCAGTCCAACTCCATGTCAATTCCATATTACGCTTTCCGATATCGAAGACCTTCGTACGTCGTCGAACCTCGACGTTTGGAACTCGTTTTATTAACATGATGCCAAGCACAGCATGCAATTTTGGTTATTTGTTACTAATTATCACCACGTTCAATAGACGGAGCGATGATTTTCATTAATACTCTAAAAATAATCCCATAAGTCGGCTTTCACAACAATTTCCAGTGAAATAAAATGAAATTGTTTATCCTGTAATTAGAAAAATGGAATCACTTTTACACGTCATATTATTTAGAAGGAGCAATGGCGAACACACTCAAGGAAGGAAAGTCTCTTTTAAAGTCTAGACACAATCTTGGTCAGATCATTTGAGAACAATGTAGATTAGTGCCTGAAATGGTCTTTTGAGGAAAGAACCACACAGAGTCGAGTGCATTCGAAGTTGTTCTTTTTGTCAAATTGCTTTGCAAGCTTCAAACATTTCCAGAAGACAGATTGATCTTGGAAAGAAATAAAGAATAATGAAAAGGGTATCATTTAAGCTATCACCAATTTAATTAGTTTTGTGTTTCTTAAATAATAGGGTTTGTCCTCAAAATAGTAGATCTGTCACCAAAATGTAGTCACCAAACAATGCAAAATCAGTTCCACAATAAATCACCTAAAATCCTGAGATATAAGGTCTAGTAACAAATAAATGTTTTTGTATGTATTATAATAGGTGTGTCCTAATAAGTATTTAAGCAAACTAATTTAAAGAGATCACCAATAAATCATATTATGTTACCAAAATGGATTAATGGTCACCAAATAACGTTTCCTAAAATATTATGAAATAAATCCATTTTTTCCTATTATTGTCTGTCATAAAAATATATGGACGTCTTAAAAATACACTTTAGACTAAATATTATATATTGTGCTACTTATCTTTAATAATAATAAGGTGTAGTCGACGGAGCCCCGCTTCGCGGGGCCCCTATTTCTGTCTGCAGGGTTTAAAGGAACCTAACACGAAGTGGATGACGGGGGCTCGTTCGCTCGCTCCGCTCGCTCACTTGAGCCCCCGTCATCCCCTTCGAACCTAACCTGTCCGTGTCGGGGTGCCCAAGAGATTTTTATTCCTTTGATCATTTTTTCATTAAAATTATAAATTGATGTATTAAATTGGTAACGAATACTATTAATTTAATATCTGAACGAAATAAAATGTTAGTACTACTGTATTGGTGACAAAATATCAAATAAAAAGGAGTCGCAGTCAGGGATCGATAATCGATTTATTTGGTGACAGATCTACCATTCTGAGCACAGAGCTATTATTTAAGTAACAAAACTGTTATTATAAGAACGAAGTTTATATTCATGTAATGCAATATAATTTTATTGGTTATCGATCTCTTATTTTACACATATATTAACATTAATTTGATAATTCATACCTGGGAACAATTTTTGTTTATCTGAGAACGAAAATATTTCGTGGCGATAGATCTATTTATTAGGTGATACAACTTGATGACAAATATAAATTTTGGTGATAGAAAATATAGTTCCCTAATGAAAATATTTCAGTGCGTAGGTATTCCATTAAAACATTGAACCGTTTGTACAGCAACGCAACACTTTTCCTAGAAATTTTAGAACCAACAGCCTTTTTAATTTTCTAAGAATACGTGGGTGGGCGCGGAGGCGAGTGTGGGAGGAAACCTGAATGGAATTCATGAACTTTCAGCGGTTAGTTTTCTTGTTACTTGCAAGGTTTTTTAATGCAGAATTTATTATTATGCTCGGTTTGCAAATGCTTGATGTTAAACAAACCTATTAAGACTTTTGAAAAGTCTAAAAATCAGGCTAGCAGTTACATTCAAGACTTGCAAATAAATAATGTTATATGCATCTCAAATAATCCACAATCTAAAATTAATTCATTCATTGACAGACAACGCACAGCCTAAACCGCTGGAGTCTAAGTGAACTAAATTATGCACAAGAGTTTCTTTTAAAACGAGAGTGAGCAATAAGGAAGGATTTTTGAAAGTTAATTAAAAAAAGGGGTTAAATAGGGGAGAAAAGTATTTATCGAAGTTCGTAATTTTTGCTTAAGGGAAATCACATCGAGCACACGGCTTGTAAGGTACAAGAGCAAGCATTGTATTGGTATTAACCAGTAACTACAGCACCCTAACCGCGGAATACACGATCAATCAAAATCTGAATAATTTCGAAGGATATTGCGAATCCATTGCTCCATATGTTCGAAACATTTGACTGCTCTACCAACATAAATAACGCAACGAAAGTTGTTGAACTGTCAAAATGAAAACGATTGCTACTGTTAGTGTGATACGCAATTACCCCGCTGCCGCTGGTTAGAATAGGAACCGATAACATCGATGTTGACGTTCTTCGCTAAACATAAGCTAAGCCTACATAAAACAAGAATACAAGAATAGAGAAAATCGTCATGAAGCCATAGATTTTTAGTATTTTTTAGAACACGTTTCCGTTACCATTCTGACTACTTTACTAATTTTCCAGTCAGTTTCAGTAAAAAAAAAACCTCCGTAATAAAACAGAGTGGCCACTCACAAAGATTCTCAGAAAAAACTAAATAATATTACCGAAAAAATTAAGCTTATCATTTTTCCTATAAATGTACCAATTAGCAGAACAGTAAAAAATTTCGTATACACGATTAATATAATGAAACCGCAGTCACGATCAAACGTTGGCGTTGTTTCCACAACTGAAGGATACTTGTGTAATTAGCTAATCTGACGTTCATAATGAGGAAACTCCCGCCCTGTCGAATCGACATATGCCGGAGGATGGCTAGGGCTGAAAGTTTCAGAAGAAATAAGGTGCCTTTTTTCTTATTGGTTTATGGAATAAAAATATCAGAAGCGAACACCAAAAAAAGAGTTATTTTTTCGCGACGCGCGCTGTACTTGTGATAACTAAGTGTACAAACAAACTGTGAATGTGTGCGTGAAAACGAGTAAAATCAGCACATAACACACACACGCACACACACTTCCGACTTAGACATTGTTTCGGACGGTACCGGTAGCTCTTGTGCTTACACACACATTCAAAGCGTGTTTGTACGCTTCGTAAACACAAGTAAAGCACGCGTCGCTTCGTGAGATAAAAAACTATAACTGCAATTAAAATGCACGATTTTCTGTCCTTTTACTAGTTCAAATTACGAACAGCAAGTCTTTCTTTTAAGTATTATAATATTATTGGTTTTAGGAATTTAAATAACAAAACAATATTACATATTATATCCATAACTTCCCAGAAAACATCAACTGTACATACACTTTAAATATTCAATGTCACAATAATTCAATAACCGCTTCGAAATCGTGTTCGCAAAGTAAACGGGAAAGCATGGGCAGGAAAACACGAAAACCTTAACTTCCTAGAAATAAACAAATCCCACAGGAAAATAGTTAAAAGCATAATATTTAATTCAATACACGACAGGTACAAAACTGTAATAGAATTTGGAAACCAGACCAGACGCGGCGACGGAAAAAGCAGTGCGTACCAGCCCTAACAAGACCTGACTCACGCTCCCGGCTGTTAACGACAACATTAATGAACTATACCCATCTCTTTTCCTCCCATTAAAGCTTCACTCTACGGTACCGCGCGAGAGAAGGATAGCAATAGATTAAATTATGTTATAGGGTGGGAAAGTGTGACGTGAACGGAATAAAAATTTGGCCAGGGCAGCATACGGCGTACAATGATAGAATCGAGGAATTACTGAAAACGTTACGTTGTTGCGCGAGTATTTCGGAACTGCTATTTAAACACGGTTCTTTTTTTATTAGAAGTCTTTCATACCATGAAATATTATTTATCCAAAACACGTGAAAATTATAACATGATTGCGATTATTTTTTCTTCAGCGATAATGCTATATGTAATTTAAGATACTACCTGGTACCTTCAAAAACATGTAACACTATGCTTTACATCTACAATTTTCATAATAAATCAACTTAGCAACGTTCAATAATAAAAATAAAAAACTCAAAGCATTTATTTCATTTAAACCAACTATTCTTTTGAATTGTCAAGGAGTCAGTCAGTCAGAAAGATGAAGCCAGTTCCCCATTCTAAAGCGTAGTAAGTTCTTATGGAAAATAATGGGCGAGAAACTCCATGGACAAAACCAAAAGTCATTTATTCTAATTAGGCTGAAACCCAACACTTTTCGCCCTTCACCACTTGCTAAACACATCCTTCGATGTTCTTTTAAATCAAAATAGTGTTACAAAGTATTTGTTTCTTAATTTCTCAGCTCCGGGTAAAAATAACAGTTACGTTACGTGAATGTTCACACCCCTAGGCCGCCCCTAGCATGTAACAGGTAAAGGTACTAGCAACTGTAGTCAGTCTGTCTTTGCAGTTACGCTCCGACAGCCCACAGGCACGGTCGCGCTTTCGGGAGAAAAATATTACAAAAATATTTTTTGGCTTTGCATGTTTTAAAAAAACATTGTGTCCGATAGCGGTCCGTGCGAGTTTTGGTGCCTGAATTTTTAAGGTAAGTCTTAGAATGTATTTAAATTTTGTTATTTTTTTTTATTTTTTATTATGTCAATACTTGGAGAAGAGGCGGAAATTTTATTATTTTGGAAAATATGCGTTATTTTTCTATGAACACATGTATGCTGTAAAAAAAATCTATCTTAGGAACGTGCTTATTCACAGCAATTTTACGATTAATCCCACTTTTCCCAAAACGTTATTCTTTGACGTTAAGTTTACAGATTAAAAAATGAAAATCCTAAACAAACCACTGAACACTTTAACAAATAAACCACAGGAAAAATGTAGCAAGAAAAGACGTTCTTCTCGACTTATAACAAAGGAACCTAATAAAACTGTTGCGCGATAATCAACAAGTAGGGAAAACTTCGGGATTTCGTCCAAAACACTTATTTTGTTACCCTGTGCAGAAGGAAAGACTCTTTATCTTAACTTTTCATTGTTCTGTATGTTGTTTGAAGCTGAAGCAAAAGGTATTTGAAGGTTTTCAAGAAGAATGGATCGCGACGGCGTTGCCGCCCTGCGCGGATTGTCGAAAGAATTATAATTATTATCTTACACCGTTCAAAGCGGAGCAGAAGCATTGTTTTAGGTATATTTTCGTTTTTTTAATGAGTTCATAATAATCTGTGCTGATGTCGTAATCAGTAGATAGTGCTTAAAGGTGAGAAATCACTGGCTTCAATTGTATTGAAGCTGACTTCGTTATTCTTTTCACAGATGCTTTAAAAGTCTTAGGCTGATTTCACCAAAGATCTTTTATCCGTGGAATAAAATTGACATCTGAGGTTTTTGTACGTACATAATTTATTCTCAGGGTTAAGACTTATCTTAGGTATTAAAGTTTGGCGGAATTTGCCCTTAGATAGATAAATAATTTATTTCGATGTTCTGTGTTAGAGGGTTTGGTTTCCGCACTTAGTCCTTCAGGTGGACCATTGTGCTTGGGCCATGGCGGCCGTCGGTGGTTATTCCAATCCAACCTGAAAAAAGCACAATTAAATGATCACTAAGAGGAGGCATGAATATAAAAAAATACAAGGCGCCAATATACAAAATACGAACATTTTAAAAAAGGAAAGTGACACTGACTATGACAGATTTAAATTCAAATAAAGAACAAGCATGCCACTTCCATTGGATATTTTAATATACGTGTATAAGATCATGAAATACTAAATAAATATTATAATTAAAAAGAAATTAAGAACAGATAGTCATTAATTAAATTCGATATATATCGATTGACAACTCTGACCTAGAATAAGGGTCTATTTCACCACATTCTGGCCATAATAAAACAAATGCCGGTCGATTCTGTAAAAATCTCACCGTGAAACTATAAGTGAAGTGAGCTTGAAGTGAGCAATGACAGCTCACTCCACGCTCACTTCACCCAAGTTTTCACGGTGAGATGGTTACAGAATCGCACGGCTGTACATAATCTATATAAGTAAAACAAAGTCGGGTTAGTTACACCTTTTATAACTAAAGAACTATTTTTATGATCTATGATTTGCTGGGTTTGTCTCCGTCCCGAATAGCAGATTAACTATTAAAACATGGAAATAATGACGGAAAAAAATGAAGATAATTTCTCATACATTTTGTATAGAACGGCTTTTTTGATGATTACTCGAGATTCAACGAATAAGTTAGCACAACATTATTTTATTGATTCTGAAGCGATACGAAATTTCCCGGTCAGCTTGTAAATTATAAAGTTGATTTAATATGTGTGGGTATCTTTCTATTTTGGACTGTAAGTAAGATAAGATACTCTATGTTGGAAATATAAAATCATTGAAATAATTTAAATCGTCCTTATGCCGTTTATTCATAGGGTATAATTATTTAGGGATACATTTAGTAGAGTATTTATTTATGCCGTATCTATTTAGGCGTCTAAGCGTATTAGGCATAGTCCCGAAAAAACTATGTCCCATCCTAGAGTATCCCAATTATCCGTTCAGCTGCACCTTTGACGATCTGAACTACGCCTCTGACGCCGCTATTAACGTGGCCACCCAGATGTATCGTCGAAACGAGAAAAAGAAGATGAAAATCTATTTTGGAGTCAATTATCTATTTCAGTAAACTTACGAATAAATTAATCAGCACTTTTCAAACGTCAAAATTACATAAGACCTCAAAACTTCCCCTTCGATATTTTTCTAGATACTTCATATTATCTTTAAGAACAAGCAACTACTCGTATTAGTTGCCACATTTAAAGACCATCAGCAAATATTCTTCATTCCGAAGGTATCCGGTTAATCTCACCGATTTATCTTCAGAGGTAATAAAAACACCGCCGAAACAAAATAAGATAATAATACTTAATACGATATTTTTTCCTCGTAAATGGTTCTCAGCCACCCAAATCACTTTATCACTTGCTGGAGCTGCCAGAAGGTGCGATTAAGGGAATTTATTAAGAAGATGGGCGCGAGTACCCACTTGTTTATCACGCTTTCTTTTTTACGAAGAATTTTCGAAGCAGTGAAGCCTCGTTTACTTTGATTCATGAGCTTTTGACTAGATAGCTTGGAAAAAGACTGCCTGTTCTGGAAATTGAATCAATAAAGTGTGTTCTACATAGTCTTTCTAGAAAGTTGACGATTGAAGGAGTTTACCGCCCTTCGGGGTAATTGCGTAAGACACTAACACAGTAGCAATGGCTTTCATTTTGACAGTTCAACAACATTCATTGGGTTATTTACGTTGTTGCACAGACAAATTTTTCGAACATATGAAGCAATGGATTAGCAATATCCTTCAAAATGATTGTTAGGGTGCAAGTGATATTTAGATTTTTGACAAAAAACAGTTTTGGATCAATCGATCTATATAAAAATTAAATGCTTTTCGTTGGTAAGTGCATCACTTAAGAACAGCTGGGTCGATTGGGTTTTTTATTATAAATATTCGTGTTAGTCCGAATAAGGTTTGTAGAAAAATTTACTCGGAAATTGGAAATTTCGAGTAGAACTGACGGTGCTTTTCTGTAGGATTTGGACTGGACAACGTCCGTCGGGTACCTCAGAATACATAATTAACCCTTAGCTGGTATCGCCTTTTTTGGCAACACTACCGGTATCGTGGGTCATATTTTACCCATACCAAAAAATCTGTTGTAGAACGTAGATTTTTTTATTATTTGTATAAAATATGGTTAGTTATGAAATAAAAAAACATTTTTTTACCAAATTATCTTGATTTAATTTTAGAATATAAAAAAATATCATGTTTTACACGCATTTGTAACTAACCTAATTTTTTGGCACTTTTTGGTTAGTGTGAACTTAAACCATAAAAAAAAATAGAAATGTAAGAAAAACGCTATGTTCGCTTCTGGGTCAAATTTGACCCACGATACCTACTAAGGGTTAAAAAGAAAACGCACCCTACTGAAATGGCGGATCATCACAATTGTACAAATGTTTTTTCCGTCATTCACAACTGCCGGTCGATTCTGTAAAAATCTCGCCGTGAAATCATAAGTGAATTAATAGTGTTAATCCCTAGCATTAGGGAATGACAGAGCTCACTTCCCGCTCACTTCACCTAAGTTTTCACGGTGAGATTTTTACAGAATAGCACTGCTGTACTCATTTTCTTTGTTATTTTTTATTTTAATGAATTCTACGGACTAGAACTACTAGGCTATTATTAGAACTACCTAGATAACTTCGTAAGGCACTAGGGCGATACATCGGATGCAGTGCGCGAAGTACCGAGTGTCGTGGCTAAACTTCAAAATATTTTATGTCACAAAAACCTATGTATGTACATGGAAACTTACGAAATGTTAGAAGCTAGATGCACGGTTCCAATTGGCCATTTTCTATGGAGAAGAGCCGGCAAGAAACTCCACGGTTACTCTTTTAAAAATAATTGGCTTTTACAATGTTTTCAAATTACAGTGTTAATAGGTAAGGGAAAACTGTGTAGGCCTGTCAACGAGTACCAGGTTCTTAACAAAATAGAGAATGGTCAACATTTTAATTTAAATATCTATCTGAAAGCAGCTATTTTCAGGTGATATTACGCAGGCATTTGACTCATTACACTAATACCAGCAATATTTCTTTACGTGAAAAATACCATGTTGTTGTGGCCATATTTCACGGTTGTCAGTGTAAAATATTTAGCGTCGTAATATAAATTGTATGGCGGGCCGTTATGGCCTGACCCGACACGCTATGCTTGAAACTTCATGGGGGGGTATTATGAAGGTTGTATTTAGTAATGGGGTAGGCAGAACTTTTGCCTAGTTTTGACAATGTTAGTTGAAACAACAGTTTGTTGAAGTTATTTGGTGACGCGGTGGAGTTTGTATTTTTCATTAGGTTTGTTAATTATATCCTTATGGTGTTGCAGAAACTAACGTACCATGATATAACATCGTCTGCTTTTCATGAAAGGTTAAGGTTGAGGCATTTGTTTAACAAATAAATAAATAAAAAGAGGTGTACTTACATTACACACACATTTCGCTAGTTTTGTTTTATTGGGGGATTATATCACCCTGTAAAGTTTTCTGCAGTTTGGTCAGTTTTTACTGAGAAGCCAGGTGATGCGTCCTAGTAAACGAGGCTCATAATGTTATAGAATAAATATAAATGTCATAAGCAAAGAAATTTAACCCTTTATAGCTCAGTGTAGACTGTAGGTAACATACCGTACAAACGCTTCGAAATTTAAAATAATTGATTTCATAACGTAATCGCGCACTGTAACTCGTAGTCTACACTCCGAACTAATGAACTAGTACCAAAAAATACGACTAGACGGCGATTCTTGTTACAAATTGAGATTTGTGTTACGACAGTCGGTATTTAGGCACGAAACGTGGCGGTTCACTGTGATTTAAAAAATATATAAAAAATTGTTGTGCTCGTGTCTTGTGTATTATATTGATAAATTGGAGAGGTGAGTGTTTGAACTTTATTTTGTAACGTTATTTTTCAACACTTTCATATTTTATTTTGTTTTTGTTGGTAAAAGTGATTGTTGCAATTTTTGTAATTTTCTTCCCAAATAATTAAAAATAATGAAAATCCAGAAAAACGTGTATTTTATTTTTTTGTAATCTTCTCTAATCCAAAAAATCAAATAAATCCCAGCTTATGAGTCATAGAGGGTTAAATATACTATCGATTGTAGAATAGTGATCGAGGGGCCCGTAGCTAAATAATAACAGCCGCACAAGTCGATCGAACAGGTTAAGCTACGCTTGCCGCGGTTGGTTTGTGGATCACCCGTCCACATCCCTTCCGTGCCTCGGAAAGCATGTTAAGCTGTCAGTCGTGGATCTTTGACAGTCGTTACGGGTAGTCAGAAGCCCGAAAGTCTGACAACCAGTCTAAACAAAGGGTATCGTATTACCTAGTAAGTAGGTTGTGGAGGTCAGATAGGCAGTCGCTCCGTGTAAAATTCTGGTATTCAGCTGCATCCGGTTAGACTGGAAGCCTACCCCAGCATAGTTGGGAAAAGGCTTGGCAGATGATGATGATATCACGATGTGGAGGTTAAGTATAGCACTCTTGTATCATTCCTTTAGTAATTTCAATTAAATCTTTCTGGCATTTATTGTCGTAAGAAATAGAAAAAATAGAAACCAATTATTGTTTTTTTTTTTTGGTTGCTTTATCGATATGTTGAAAGTATCTACAGAAACGAAGTATTTGAGGTGAAATTCTATCTCTAGAGCGTTTTTCAAGGGTTTAAATGTATTTTTTTTGTCTTCTTTACATTTACCTACCGATATCCCGAGACATGACATGTGATTGATTCGATGTCTATTATGAAGAGGTAAAATTTTTAGGGGGTAATCTTCGGAACTACTAATGCAATTGCGAAAATTCTTTCACTAATGGAAAGCTTCAGTATTGCCGAGTGTCATAGGATATATTTTATGTCCAAACAAGAAAATTCATGCGGACGAAGTCGCGAGCAGAAAGACCACCCCTTTTTATCATTTGCTAGCTGTAAATGATAAAAAAGTGTGGCCTTTTTGCTTTAATCGTGAAGAACCCATTAGATTACTATGGAACAACCGTTAGCTAGTTGGCCTAGACAAGCGGTAATCGTTTCCAAAGCGTTTCCTTTTTCAACAGGATTGATAAAAGCTTCTCGGTGGTTATTAATGTCAATCCAATACATTTTTGAATTTACCATCATCGTTATCGCTGCTATAACGTCAGTTTGTCACGGCTGGGCCTTCTGATTATATTAGTAATGATAAGTGAACAATCAAATTCTTAAGTGATAATAATAATAATATTGATATAATATTAATTATATTTGGGCCACGATGGCAGTGCCTTTGGCGCGGGAGGTAGACATTACAATGCAGGCGTGTGTGCGCAGGCAGAGGTGCATTCTCTTGTGAGGTTGTAGTCTATTATTTTAGTAAATAGGCAAGCATACCAAATCGTCAAGTCATTGTGATATATTTCCAACCCGTTCACATCACTTAATGCGCCTTTGTTTTGTCTCACTCGCTCACATCTTAAGAACAACACTTCCCACTCCATACGGCCTATGCGCGTCGCGACCGGGGAGCAAGCTTGAGTCGAGTCGCTCGTTCACGCATACGACACTTGTGCGTGACGTCACACGTGCAGTCTCACTAAGCATTCTAAAGCTCAGATTTTGTTCGAAATATTTTAATATTAACGTTAAAAATTTTTCATATAAATTGTGTTATCTCCGTATTGGGGTTTCAAGTTCCGGGTAAATTTGCCCAAGAATACGGCCACCGTACTGCCGTGACATCTAGCGGTCAACACGCAAGGCTGCCTTCAGATACCTCTTCAATCAACGGTGCGGATTCTCTACCACCCAGGGTCAACTCCTCGGCTCCTGCGTCATCTTCAGCTACTCACTCACATAGTCACCTGCCTGAAAGAGGACTTTTGGCCGAAAGGTGTCGTCTATCGACGTTTCCGAGGATGGTTACGCGACACTACGCAGCGAAACACGACGCCGACTACGTTACGCGTATAGTCATAACTTTAAGGTTTTTATTAGTTTATTATTGTATAAGATTATTTTGTGTATTTTATCTATGGGCATTAGTTGCCTGATAATAATCATCATCTGCCTACCCTTTTCCCAACTACATATATTGGGGTCGGCTTCCAGTCTAACCGGATGCAGCTGAATACTAGTATTTTACATGGAGTGACTGCCTATCTGACCTCCACAACCCAGTTACTGGGTAATACGAAACCCCTAGGTGAGACTGGTTGTCAGATAATTCTGACTACCCGTAACGACTGTCAAAGATCTACGAATGACAGCCGGGACCAACGGCTTAACGTACTTTCCGAGGCACGGAGGGGTCTCGGTATGTTAAGATGGTCGCTCATACACAGACCAACCGCGGCAAGCGTAGCTTAACCTGATCGATTGACCTGTGCGGCTGTTATTATTTAGCCACGGGCCCCTCTGCCTGATACCAAAATGATTATTATTATTATAGTCCAATAGGACGGTAATCCGACACGACTGGGGAGAAAGGAGTAATATCTAGAGTACCTATGTATGTAAATTTAGGGGAATGAATTGTTTATCAAATTGTCTACCAACTTACATTGTCCATTATATATTCAAATACGACTGTCATTATTTGACAGTTGACAATTGTGTGAGATCGCTATAATAAGGTAAATTGTCGTAGTGCGGTATTCTAATCATGCCTATAGTTATCAGAACGTAGGTAGATAGAAGGATGTCTTTGTGAAGTGATTGATTGGTTCGCTTGAGGCTTAAGATTTGATTATTTGTGCGCAGCGTTATGTTTAGGTACAGTCAAATCTGGTGATTAGTTTATGAATATATCTGTATATGTATAGGTTTAAATTATGTATACGAGGTTGGATCATTTACTTCATACATTGTTGATGCTGTGAAACCTATCGAAGTTATTAACTTAATGAATGACTTAATGAGGTACTCCTCAGTTAGTGCTTAAAGCAAAGTGCTCATTTTCCTAGTTTATGGATATTTATTCATCTTCTTTTCATTTCAACGGTAGGTACGCCAACAGGGTGGCAAACTGGAACCACGAATTCAGCTCAAAATTTTAGAGCCCCTAGCAAAATTCGTACGCAGGGTCAGAATAATGTATGTAAGTTGTACTGAATCTATGGTAACAGTTTGCGTGTCGATGCCCCTGCTACCCGATTTGCCCGATTTTGGTCACGTTTATGGCAATGTCAGAGCCGTTCAGATCGGCAGGGGTGTAGGTGATAGTCTGTTCAAGAACACCAGACTCACATTAGGTATTCGAACCATCGATAGTCTCAGTGGATTGCAGCGTCAACGTACAGTCGCCAGCACATCAAGTTACCCGAAACTGTAAAATGTTCCCAATCAACTTTGAACCTAATACTTTAGTAATAAAGTTGAAAATCTAATAAAGAAATTTGAAAGATTGTAGTAGCTTGATGTGCTGGCGTCTGTACATAATAGATAGATAAACCATTTATTCTCCATGTAATCGATTCAGTGCTTTCTGCCCACTTGCTTCGCACTTTAGGTGTCCTGTGCCGGAAAATTCATTAAGATATGGAAAAATTAAAACTTGGTATGACTCAATATCTGAACATAGAATTAAAGTGTATTATAGTGTATCACCATATTATTTAAAGTGTGTATATTATTGAACAAATAAATTATTATTATTATTATTAATTATCAAATAACTACTTCATGCTTCCTTAGTGGATTATTAATAGCTGTAGATACTTTTAAAAGTTTCGAAACACTGAATAAATCACCTTTCAAACACTTATTCCTAGCCGCAATCTAGGTTGAAACTTTTAACCTAAGTTTAGATTTTGTTAGGCGCAGCGGTCTAGACTTACGGAATAGAAAGAGTCTATTGATCGTTCTAAATACGGTGTGCCTTGAATAATGAGCAGTTTTGGTCAGGTGTGACGGCTTAACTTGGGTTCGTTGGACGGTGTAACGGTGAGACTTGGGTTTGTTGAAACCGGAATTTCAGATTCTGATCCCAGCCTTTTATTTATTAAAATTTTATGCACAAGTAAAAAAAAAACTGTACAAAGGCGGACTTAATAATATATTTGTTTCTTTTATTTCAGAACTCGATTTCCATATACATATTTGTTGATAAAAATGTTCTTAGCCTAGTGTAAGTAAATTAAAATAAAATAAAACACTCCAATGCAATGCGCCTTTAGTACAGTCCCAGCGGCCAGAGCACACAGTCAGGATGGCTGAGGCATTTTCTACCAGTCAAGCTTAGGAAGATGCAGAGACAAAACATGGCCGGTGTAACATAAGGGATAAATAGCTCGGAAATGGCTATAAAATGCAAGAATAAATACTTATACATAGATACATACATATATACAAAATTAACTGTGAGGAGAGTAAAATATCGGTAGAGGAGAGAACGAGTCCAGCAAATCAGCGCTGGGATGTTACGGCCAACTTCTGACGGATATGTTCATGTGCCTTCGCTTTAAAAGATTTAGGTACCTTAAATAAAGATAGACGTTAAGTTAACATTTTCCCAATTTGAAATTCATATTCAAACATTTATTTCGGACATTATCCATATTTTATTAGTACTGGCAACTTACAAACTATGTTAGTAGCACTAAAACTACCTTAAAAATTGCCTTAAAAACTCAACTACTACACATAAATATGAATTTAAATATTTTTCCTCAGCACCGCGCCCGCAGCTATGCCTACGGGACCATTGCATCAGAAAAGGGCTTCACTTTCAGGATGCTATTGGAGCTTCCACGTATCCTATGCATTAGGGATCTTAGGACATTAGGGACAAATTATGGGACATTAAGGTTCTTTTGCGCATGACGGCCTTGAAACTATCATGTCTGCCTTGGCAAATATGCCGTACATACGTTGTTAGCCTTCTGCGTATATCTGACCCACAGGCTGCAGGTGTAAAACGTCTGGCAATATGCCTTAAACAGCGTAATTTTAACGTCTTCAGTACGCCTTGCGAACCTACGGGCCAACATATTACATCAATACTGCACACGCAGCGTTTTCAGTGATCTATTAGCAGACTCTAGTTTTATTTCCCTAACAGAGCAAAGGCACTTAATTTAGGAGATAACTTTTATGTCTTTCCTTTCAACTTCTCTTCCTTTTAACACAACCCTCAAACGCAAACCACACTCATTTACATAAAAAAATATTAAAAGAAACGTCTACTTTGTCGTCTCTGTGGTGTAATGAAAATATAATTCAGGCAGAGGGATCCAATTCGAGCGGCCGCTGGGGCCCTGGGGCCCGGCCCGGTCAGTGGACCATAAATACAAAAATAACACGGAGAAATTGAAAGAGGCGACCCTTTTCGGTTAGCAGTTTAGATATTTTATGAAAAAACTACGTTTTTATTGCGATAAAATCATTTCAGTTCAAGCATATTGTTGGCATTCAGTAGGCGGCGTTTGGAAAAGTATTGTTGGATGTGGGTAAGCTTTAAGAGGCTAAATATAGCTTACACTGAAGATAAATGGAGGGGCCCGTGGCTAAATAATAACAGCCGCACAGGTCGATCGATCAGGTTAAGCTACGCTTGCCGCGGTTGGTCTGTGGATGGGTGACCATCTTTACATTCCGAGATCCCTCCGTGCCTCGGAAAGCACGCTAAGCCATTGGTCTCGGCTGTCATTTGTAGATCTTTGACAGTCGTTACGGGTAGTCAGAAGCCCGAAAATCTGACAACCAGTCTCATCTAGGGGTATCGTATTACCCAGTAACTGGGTTTTGGAGGTCAGATAGGCAGTCGCTCCATGTAAAATACTCAGCTGTATCCGGTTAGACTGGAAGCCGACCCCAACATAGTTGGGGAAAGGCTAGGCAGATGATAATGACTGAATATAAATGGTTGTCAGAACATTTTTCATCTTGAATGAACCAGTTTCAAAAACACTTACATCTATCAAAATTGCATTTATTGGCTTTTACTTAAAACAACTCTCTCGTATCAAAAACTAAGACAGGTTGGAATTATTTTTCCTGAATAACTGCCGGTCGATTCTGTAATAACTGCCGGTCGATTCTGTAAAAATCTCAATCTCAATCATACATTTTAAAAACAATAATATATCATAATGGATACTGAAAACAAACTAGTATTAATCGGTGCACTCGCAACACATTGACGATTTCAGAACATTTTTTTGCACAATTCTTGGAATCTTCTAATTTCCGTTCAGAAAAGCGTAGTTAATACCAAAAAAAAATATTAGAAAGCTATTTTTCTACTTGCTATGATTCTAACCCAAAAATGAGTACTAAACCCTGAAGGCAAACCCTGATATCATTACCAATAACATCCATATTCTCACAGACAAATAAAACTAGCCATTTCGTTCCTTATTCAAAATCAACACTTCGTAATCATACCTAGAGCTCCCGGCAAACACTAAAATATTTAGGCCTAGTGCTCTTGAAACAGCCAGTCTAGTTCTTAAAAACACTTTGTAAAGAGGGCACTTTAAGAAACAAAGAACACTTTAAAAAATAATCTTTTGTTATAAGCACTCACTGACAAGAACTAACCTTCTTTCTGGCGTCATTGAGGTTATTTGCGGTCAAAAGTTAGGTACATAGAAATACGGCTGCAGGAAAAACTTGCCCGAAACTAGTTACAAGTTACATCGTTTATGTAAGTAATTAATATGCATGAATGTCTTGACAGTATGCAAGGCAGCCTGTTTAATTATTCATTTTATGATAGGAATGACATGCATATTTCACTGGTCGGAATATGCCTCTTTTCATCAAGAGAAAACAATGCAAATACACTCTGATTTTTTATTTCCTATACTAAAATGTAATGTAAAATGTAATGTACTAAAATGTATACTAAAATGAAAGCTGCGATCGATCTTTTTTGTCAAATGACATGAATGTTTTTTTTAAATGAATGTATTTGTTTGTATGCAGGGCGTAATCTCCGGAACTACCTTGAATAATTCTTTTCGCATTTGATAGCCCAATTCCTGAGGAAGTTTATAGGCTTTTTTAATATCACGCCGAAGAAAAGGATAAAAGTCAAAACGGACGCAAAGCGAAAACGAAGCGCTAGCGCGTGCGTAGCGCATGCGTAGCGCGTGCGTAGCGCGTGCGTAGCGTTAGCGTGACGAGTTAAATCGGGGAACAAAAAATTTCACGCAGACGAAATTGCAGGCAGAAGCTAGTTTAATGTATATTAACTGTCATTTTGGTCTAGCAAATAAAAAAAATAGAGTTTACATGGTTTACTTAACCGTAAGTTAGTTAAACGTAAGTAGGCACTCAGAAAGAACACCGAAAAAAAAGTCACATCCGTATTTGTAATTAACTGTAAAAAAAAATAGTTGAAGGATCGTTAACATTACGAACACTGCAAGGTTGATAATACATATATTATTAAACACGTTCAACGCCATGTCGGGCATTGAAATGCGCCACGTCGGACAGCAATGTCCCGTCGGACATTGCTGTCACATTGCTGTAACATGTTCAACGCCACGTCTGGCGTTGAACATGTTAAGAACAATTCTAGTACTGCAACAATTACACACAACCACAACCCCAAAATATAAGCAAAAAGTGTAAACGTAACATTACAGAACAGTAAAGTTCTAAGCTTATAAAAATTAAAATAATTAAGATAACAAAATAAATATGAGATACTAACTGCGCCCCGCGGTTTCACCCGCAAAAGTCTCGATCCCGTCGTAATATCGGGATGAAAAGTATCATAAATTATGTCCTAATCCAAGTCATGGTCTGTCTACCCATGTGTCTCGTGTTCAAACCCGTTCAGCCGTTTTAGCGTGAAAGCGTAACAAACAAAACGAGTCTCCGTTCTAAGGAATTTTCTCGTCGGCTGATCGACACTTCACGTGACCAGAGGGCTGGGTCGTTCTTTGGCCAAAGCATTAGCATTGCCATTCAACGTGGCAATGCTGCCAGTCTTCTGGGCACGTTTCCAAATGACAGCGACGCGGACGAGTACTTCGACGCCTAAATATACTTTTGTTTTTGTATTTATTTATATAGTTAGTTAGTCTTTTAATTTAGTGCCTCGTGTAAATACTTAGTTAAGAGATTATGAAAATGCCGTAAATATACATCGAATGAAAATAGATCAGACTAAAACAAAAATATAAAAAATCAAATCTTTTTTCTTGATAATATTAGTTTACACTTAAAAAATCAGCAATATAATCGAGGACGGAGACTAAAATAATTCTAGTACAACCCTAACAAAACACTACGAAAGATAAGTACTCCAGTACAGCACCGCACAAAAAAAGACAATCATGAAAGTAGACGTAGAAGACTTCACTTAACCATAGACACATCGTTCCCTCGCATAGAACTCAACCCTCCAATCTCTATCGATTGTAAATTTTGACAATGGCCCACAATACCCGCCCTTGGCCCACTGCCCGACTACCACGGTATTGAAAAGTTTGCATTAAATTAATGAGATGTAAGCAGAGTACCTGCAACGCGTTTAGTTACCTTGATAGGTTTATTTTGTCTGACTGCATTGTTAGGGTTGAGTATAAAATAGTGTGAATGTGAGTGGGTTGGAGGGTCGAGTGTAAAATAACTTTGGTAGGGTTAAATGTAAAATAGAGTTATTAAAAGTTTAAAACTATTTTATAGAGGTTTTTAAAGTGAGGGTTATGGGTGAATTTTAATGCCCATTTCTTTATGAGTGCAGCGGTATAATAAAATTATGTTATGCACTTTGTTGTTTTATTTTTGTATTTTACGCAGTTATGTTTTGATTATGATGACGTTTCAGGAACTTGGTCGCGACCAACTAAGAATTAGAACCAGAGAGATTTGAAATTTCAAGTGAATTATTTGTTTCTAGACTCAAATTCAAAACGTTTTATTTCACGTAAACCTACATGGGCACTTATGAAACGTCAGAAGCTAGGGGCACGGTCCCTTCCTATGAAGTCGGAAACTGGTCGTTTTATATGGAAACGAGCCGGCAAAAACTCCACAGTTCCTCTTTTAAAAGTAATACGCTTTTCCAATCTTTTAAAGTCACTGTTAATTGGCATGGGAGGACAGAATATGCCTGTCAACAAGTACTACCACATACGAAAAGAGATCAAACAAGAGTTTATCCAATGTATAAAAAGCGTCCAATTTTGGGTCGGACTCGGACACGAAGAGTTCTGTACCACCGTACAATATTTAACACTACATATTTCTTTAACACGTTTCTTTTATGGGGACATCCCCTTAACTTTATTTTTATGGTTTGTTTTTATAGCGGCCATATTAATACAATCAACTCAGACTATTGCAGTACACTGCTGGACATAGGCCTCTCCCAGGCTGCGCCACAACACCCTGTCCTCCGCCTTCCGCATCCTGTCTACCCCAGCCACCTTCTTTAGGTCGTCCGTCCCTCTAGCTGGGGGCGTCCCACACTACGCTTGCCGCAGGACTCGTCTGCTCCGTCAGCCATCCGTCCTTCGACAAACATGGCAACCCACTGCCACTTCAGTTTGCTTAGTCTGCAATCTACATCAGTAAGTCTGGTTTTTTCCGAATTTAATTCCTGATTTTATATATTATATAATTAATAGTTTTGACGTTTGGTAAAGAAAATCTTATGCACTTCATTTTTTCCCATTTAATACTAAATTATTAGCAGTGAACCAAATTTGGACATACACATATTAAACACATGGATCGACACTTGGACTGCCGTCCTAACCTCGTCGTGATAGAATATCAAAGTTAGTTCTGAGATGTCTGAGATTATCTTTCAGTTACCTCTTGTGGATTGCACTAGAATAACATAAATTTTTCATGCTATTGTCATTCATTCCTGTGAATGTAATAGAAACTTTTACTACAATTTTTGTAGGTGTCAAAGGCAGTGTTGTCGTAGAAAAATCACTGTTTTACGAGTATTCCTGAAACTGTTTTATTACGGCGTGTGCACTGTCATTGTTTCTATATTGTGACAGTCTGACTTAGGACAGTTTTATCTAGGTCTGCACACAGCCTTATTATCTGACACTTAGGCAGATCTCACACTACAACGTGTCTCGCGATCGGGCACGGGATTTGCGCCCCCGCGCGTGATTTCTACATACATTCGCGTACGCATACGTTTCTGTGCGTGGCATTTGGCTCCCGTTTCCCGCGCCTCGTCGCGTGACGCGATGTAGTGTGAGATCCACCCAAGCAACAATACCAAGAAATCTTTATATTCATAACTTTAGAAAGTTACAAAGGTGCTATAAACTTATACAATAAAGCAAAATGATAAAAGTTAAATCGTAAAAGACTGGTATTTTGTACGAAGCTCGTTTCATAACACTATGTAAGATACGGGTGCCTACGCTTACAACAGATTATAGGGTCGTCACTATTATCTTAACTAATATTATAAAGAGAAAAGATTTGATTATTTGCATCTTTATTTGTTACGCTTTCACGCTAAAACGGCTGAACGGATTTGGATGAAATTTGGCACATGGGTATACCATGACCGGGACTTTGGACATATGATACTTTTTATTCCGATACTCCCACGGGATCGAGACTTATGTGGATGAAACCGCGGGGCGCAGCTAGTAAACAATAAAGTGTATGTTAGGTACTGCTCAGTGCGCTTAATGTTTTAAATAATTTAAATGAGTTTCAAAAGCTAGGTGCTAGTAGGATTTAGGTCAAGGGTTCAAGGTATATTCTGTAACTGGCTAGTTTTTTATAATACTTAAGAAATCTTTCATGTATCCTACTTCTTGAAAAACAAGAAGTCTTAAGAAAACTTAGTATATAAATAAAAATTATTTGCATAAATCGTATCTTAAAATAAGTTATAACAATAAAATGTACGATTCCTGCACAATCTACGTTAAATCAGGCATGCAATAAATATGTGTTCAAATACAAAGATCATTTCATTGTGAAGCTTCGATTTAAACAGTTTCTTTAAAAGATTCAATTTAGTGTAGAAAATAACAAACGAGAAAAATTCAAATTTATTTATTTAGCTTACTGTACACAGTTTTTAAATATACAAGTAGCATAGTATGAAATTCTCACGAACAGGGTGTAACCTGGTGAACCAAACACTACATAACGTTAATAATTCAATGTTTTCTGTTAGGGCAGGATTGTTATTCATAAATTCATAACCAAATTTAGACAATTTAAAATATGTGAGTACAAAGAAAAAAAATATCATTGAATAAATATACAAAACAGTTAAAAGTGAGTAGGTGTAAAATAAATCTTAGCTTATGTTTAGTGAGACAACCCTACAAGCCTTTCATTTAGGCATTCTCCAAGATCGAAGCCATTATTACAGAAATAAAACTGGCTGCTAAAGTACGTACGTCAGAATACTCGCTAGTGGCACATTCATCTTGCACGAACAAAATGATTCAATTTATATTCTGATTCGACTGAACCGTCTTTAGGACGTTGTGTTTACAGATACCTATATTTTTCTGAGCAGGTGTTTCCATTGAATGCGAAGAAGCAATTTTACTGCGCAAATAGAGGTTTAGATGGAAATTCAGCGGAAATGCGGTGCTATTTGGAAACGAAAGGAACTTAGCGACTTTCAAAGACATATGTGAATAAATTAAGCTACGTAAGATAAACAAAGAACAAAAACGCAAGCCGGCATGTCCTACAACCAAAAATTCGAAAACATGTGATACTCGTATCTACCTACCCGCACTGGGCCCGCGTGGTAGATTACGGCCCACTCCCTCCCACAGAGAGGAGGCCGGTGTCCCAGCAGTGGGAACATTATGGGCTGATTTTGCTTATGTTTTACATTTTCCAACCTTGACTCTATTGTTGGTTGGCAATGCCTCGGCAAATCCTTGGTGTTGCCGATGACCGAAATAATTTAATTTAGTGTTCTGTGCCTTGTAATGTTAATTACTTTGCATACCTTGTATTGTATTCAGTCGAGTATTTTCTAACTGAACAGATAGCTGTGCTGCTGGGGAGTTTGTTGCGCCATTTCTTCTTCCCAGCAAAAGCACTAGGAAGTGGTGAAGGGCGGGCGTTTTGGGGGACTGTCTATTGTAATTTTGACGTTCGAAAAGTGCTGATTCTCAGCCTAGTTTGAATAAATGACTTTTGATTTTGATTGATTTTGATTTTGACCATAGATGTCTTTGGGCAATTTAGCCAACCTCTCATATAAAAATCTCGGGTATCAATAATGTGTCATTTAGAGAAGGCGTAGGTACCACTCCTCCAATGAAAACGAAGAATCTTTTTTGCGCTGAACCCTAATTCTTTTCCTTTTTTAAATAAAATTAGCCTAAGTAACTCTTTATAACATATTCCAGTGAAAGTCCCGTCAAAATCGGTCCAGTCGATTCGGAGATTAACCGGAAAACAGTCTGTTCTATTCCTATGGCTGTATCTAGCAATCCCTTTTTTTTTGTTCCGGTGTGGAAAATCCTCATGGAGAGTCTGACAGATCCCTCTGCCCCAGGGGGGCTTAACTGACTAAAAACTGCCGCGGTATTCCCGTCCCACACTTGGACCGGGGATTGTGCGCCTTCCACGATCCTCGGGTGGTGCCGGCCCGCATTTGCGGGCCACTTCTAGTCCACGGGGGTAGTGAGGTGTAAAACTCCCCGCACGACGTCCTATAGGGGCACGCGTGGAATACTACGCGCTGCCACACCGTGTCCTGCTAAATGGGGGGGGTGTCGGACGTTCCCAAGTCCACCGTCCCTCAGGGCCAGTTTATGGGGGCTAGAAGAGGGCGTTGTCCACCCTCCGCCGACGCCCGGTACGTCTGCTGGGGGTTAAGAGAGTGGTCTCGACCCCCTCAACCTTTCCGGAGCCTCCTTCTGTGAAATGACGGTTTCACAGAAGGAGATCGCACCAGGAGATCGACCACATCCGCAGAGCACGACTCGGCGCTCCAGACTATCGAACGAGCGACGGCCGGCATCTACCAATGCCTAACTCAGTACTGCGATCCTTTCTAAAAGTCAAGGTTCAGCCCACTCTATCCATTTACTTTGATTTATAGCTAGATCTTAGCCTTGTTGGTACTAAACAAAAGTCTGATTAGAAATATTTACGGCCTCAGGGCAGTTTGTACAGCCAAGTATTGTGTTATCTCGGCTCGTTGCCAAATTGTAGGTGCTTTGGCAGGGTTTTAGACATCCTGCTATTAACTAGCTATTAACTTATAGGTATTTGATAGTGCATTTAAGGAAATGCGTTACCTATTACTTCTACTTCGAGCAATGGTGGCACATTGGTAACGGCTGCGACTCACGAGTGGTCGTAGATTCGAACCAGGTCAGACGCTTTACTTTGTGTAAATTATTTAAGCACCACTGCTCTTACATCGGTGAAGGAAACCATGGTGAGGAAACTGGCATGTCTTAGAACCAAAAATTTGAAGACATTTGACATCTAACAACCCGTACTGGGCCCGCGTGGTGGATTACGTCCTACTCCCTGTCAGTGAGAAACTGCCTGTCTCAGCAGAGGGAACAATGTAGGCTGATTATTATTTTACATGAGTGAAGTACCCATAATCACATGAACACCTGTCGGACTAATTCAGGGTTGCGTTGCCTTGTTCGTCGTATAGTGGAATCTTATAATCTCAACTTCAATGATATATATATATATATATTTGTATGTTCCAAATCGAAATTAGAATAAAGGACTCACACTATTTCTTACAAAAAATAAAAAAATCAAAATCGCTAGATCTAGCTGGTAAATTGCTCGAACAGCTCGTTTTTGAAGAACAAATATATTTTGTATGTCAGCTGCTTTGCCCCACAGCAAGACTTACTAGAAATAGTGTGTCCTTTATTCTAAATTTTACATATTTCAACTGTTTTTAATAAATTTTCGTAACGAATGGTATTATACTGTCAATTCCTTTTTAAATATATAATCACTCGTAATTGTATTCTGTTTTAATAAACAGTTGTTTTTTTTTTTTACTTTACATATCTGACTGTGAGTGGCAGTTTTTACATTACGAGTATCTTCATACGGATGATGTAGGGGGTCGTTAATTGTAAACATTTTATATTGTAGCTGTTTATTGGCCAATAATAAATAAAATAAAATAATACAAAACCCTGTAGTTGACGATGCTTATTTGTTCTACCAAAAAATCAAACTTACAAGTGTTGCTATAACTCATTATTAACACTCCAATACTTCAGACTTTCCCCAGTGCCATAAGTTCCGCTCCCTAAGGCGGAAGGCCTAATGTTTCTCTATGAACCATTTGTTTCCCTCTCTACAATCCCAGAAGACCACGCCATATATTTATTTACTCTTATTTTCATCTTCATTTCGTAGACTCCTTGAGGGGACTGGGTATTGTGTGCAAACATGTTTTTTTTTTGTATTTATGTACATACCATTATATTATAAAGGCGAAAGTTTGTGAGTGTGTTTGTATGTTTGTTACTTCTTCACGCTCAAACAGCTGAACCAATTTTGATAAAATTTGGTATGGAGATAGCTGACACCCTTGATTAACACATAAACTTTTTATCCCGATATTCTCACGGTATCAAAACTTATGCGGAAGAAACCGCGGGGCGCTACTAGTTAATATTATAAACGCGAATGTTTGCGAGGATGGATGGATGGATGTTTGTTACTCTTTCACGCAAAAACTACAAAACGGATTTTTATAATAGCTTACAGTAATATAGCTTATACATCTGAATAACACATAAGATACTTTTTATGCCGATATTCTTAAGAGGTCGACACTTATTAGGGTGAAACCGCGAGGCGCTGTTAGTTCATAATATATTGCTATGATTGTTTGAATAACCGCTTTTATTGTATCGCTTTAGTAACGTTAGTAATAATAACATAGTATCACGCCAGTAATTCCCGAAGACTTAGCCAGAGGTGTACCTTAACCTTTGGTATGCTTTGGAGCGAATCTGCTCCAGATCTCGGTGCTTTGGTGCAGATATGCTACAATGGAACTACCTTCACGTTTTGGTCAATTCTATGCCATTTATATAATGATTCATTCAATTCATGCTAAATAAAGAGATATTCAAAAATACGGCGTGCGCGTTCTTTACGGTTCAAATCTGCCGCACACCACGTACTCGACGCGGGCACGCTCCCGCATTGGGGAGTCCATGTCTACACAGTAAGACAGTGGTCAGGGGCAGGGCTGTTCTACACCGCCCCTACATTATTCATGTGTATTATTAAACCTAATATGTGTAGTAGGTGTATTAAAACAATTAGAAGTGCAAGGTTTATATTAATCGTGTTATTCTCAAGCTTATTATATTGTGTATTTGATAAGGTCCTATAGACCGATATTATATTAACGTGTGTACCATTTACCATTATTAACCATTAAAATGTCTCAGTTATTCGAGACTCATGTATGGAGGAATCTGTTCCTCCGCCCCACTGCTGTAGAAAATTCGACTTCCTTAAGTACGCCCGCTTAGATCCCATGTAATAGGTGGCAAGCTTATTGCCATCAAGCGGGCACAAATCAGCGAGGTGATTGCGTAACACACTATCAGTAGCAAAGGCTTTCATGTTGACAGTTCAACACCATTCATTGCGTTATGTACGTTGCTGAGCAGACAATTTTTTTGAACCCATGAAGCAATGGATTAGCAATATCCTTCAAAATTATTCAGATTTTTATTGAAAGTGTTTTACGCAATTAGGGTGCTGGACGTCGAGCTGCTAACTGAATAATAAGTTGACATGAAACACAATACTTGGCATCCTTGCGCGTGCGCTATATTTATTAAAAGGTTATTGCATAGAAGTCCCATTTCACTTTCAACCTTAAAAAGGACTTTAAATTAGCTTTAAATAGAATTCAAATCTAAAAGCTACCTTTCTTTACCTAATCAGGCTCACAGAGTTAGCTAAAATAAAATGAATGATAAAACTCTCCCTTCAATTGAATTAACTACAGGTGAGCTGATCAGTATTTATTAGTTACGTGACAGGCATTTTTATTGGCTCCATAATGTGTAGTTAGAGAAAGAAGAATTATAGGATTTATTTGATGTAATTACTTTTGTTTATTTGCGCTCGAAGTATAACACCCGCAGTCCGCACGGGTCGATCGATATGGTTAACACATTGAACGCCGTGGTGGTCACCAGTGAGCAATAGCAATTATTTTGTTAATTCTTTGGATAGTAATACTCGTAATAAATAATAATTATTTAAACTATTTCGAACCGTATGAGCCAGTGAAATATAATGTGTAAAATTTGTCGAAATCGCGAATCGGCGTCAGCTCAGATGGATAGTATAGTGTGGTCACCGGTGACCACCACGGCGTTCGCTTGCCGAGGTTGGTCCATGGATGGGTGACTATTTTTACATATGCCCCGACCGCTATTCGTGGATCCTGCACAGTCGCTACGAGTTGCCAAAAGCGCGAAGGTCTGACAACCAGACTTTCCATGGGGTATCGTGTTACCCTGGCGCTGGGTAATGGCGGTCAGGTAGGCAGTATTTCCACGTAAAATATGTACTAGTATTGCTTAAAGTGCGCTTCTTCTAAATAATATAAGGTAAAATTTTTTTTTCAATCATATTTTTTTTAAACTAGATGAAGTCGGCGTTTCCTATCTGACGACTCTGAGAAGAAAGACCGAAGAAAACTCAGGGGTCACAGTCTCTTTTAAAGTCCAGACATAATCCTGGTCAGATCACGTGAGGACCATGTAGGGTGGTCTTTTGAGGAAAGAACCACACAGATTGAGTGGACCTGTCCAGTCAGTACACGCATTTATCAATCAATCATTATAAATCAATCATTATCAAGCATTTATTTATCAATAAATTATTCATTTATCATGCAGCTCAACTCAGAACTTGACGAGATCAACGATTCGACGAACAATACCAGAGAAAGGGCAAAAGAAGCTACCTCTCATCATAATATTCTAATTTAGTAGCATAGGTAACATTACCAGACAGACAGAGCATATAATATTAGTGTCGACTAAACGCAAAACGCATTTAAACCAACTGCTTTAGAGCCGCTTTTCTATGAATATTTTACCGACTTGGCGACTCAAAAGGTACCTACACATGATTATACAGGAGCTCTGCATAGTAACGTATGTGGGTAGGTATTTGTTCAGCGGGCAGAAAAAACTGTTTAGCGAAGCGGTCGATCTTTTATATAAAATTTATAGGCAAAAAAGATCGTCCATGAACACGTATGCTTACGGAGATAGTTACAGTGGACCACGAAATATAATGCTTACGTACCCACAGTACATTCGAAGACATGTGACATCCACCAACCTGCACTGATCCCGCGGGGTGGATTATGGCCAATCCCTCTCAAAGAATGAGGAGACCTGTATCATCCGCCTTGAATGTCCCAGTAGGCATTAAATGCTGATTTTGAACTACCAGTCCTTTTACAGTTATTTTGCATCACTCTCAAAATCACACTGATCTTTATTTTCATGCCAAGGTTGCTGTGGGGTTGTTGCCACTGACAAGTTTGTCAAAGTCATTGTGATCTTTATTCTCGTCACTACAAGGTTGCTGTTGTCAGAGGTCAAATAACTGAGATCGGACTGTATGGTGTGTAGTTGGGCTATTAATATGACAAAATCTTTAGAAAAAGTTTGGCTTTTTGAAATCGCTATCTCCTACTCCTGCCTTTTTTTTTTTTTGAGTGGGAAATTATCAAATAAGTTATCCCGCTCTGGGCGGAGCGGAAGGGTGTGTCATACTTTTACTGACTAAAACCCACCCGTGTTCGTTCAGTTGCCTGTGCCAGGGGCCACGGTCAACTCAGCCTATCGTAGTCCACTGCTGGACATAGGCCTCTCCCAGACTGCGCCATAACACCCTGTCCTCCGCCTTCCGCATCCAGTCTACCCCAGCCAGCTGGGGTGCGTCCCACACTACGCTTGCCGATACGCGGTCTCTACTCCCGGACTCGTCTGCTCCACCGGCCATCGGCCCTTCGACAGACATGGCTAGCCCACTGCCACTTCAGTTTACTTACTCTGCAAGTTATGTTTGTGGATAATTATGTGTATAGATAATTTCATTCCTGATTTTATCCTTCAAACGGCCGCGTTCAAAGGGCCACGGTAACTCTTTCGAACAACCCGTGACCCTGGCAGGTATCGGCCCTAGCGGACCTCGTCAGTTAGTACTGACATCTCTTTGACACGCGCGTGGTACGCAACGCGCCTATCTCGTACTCATACCTGTGGACGTGTTTTTAAAGTTCGATGAATAATATTTATAATTACGTTCATATTATTAACGAAAGAACAAATGAGGGGCTAGTGGCTAAATGATAACAGCCGCACGGGTCGATTGAAGGTTTGCGGATTTACATATCCATGTCTCGGAAAGCACGTTAAGCCGTGGGTCCCAGCTGTCATTTATCACAGTCGTTATCTACGGGTAGCCAAAAGCCCGAAGGTCTGATAACCAGTCTTAACAAGGGGTATCATGTTACCCAGAAACTGGGTTGTGTTCAGATAGGTAATCGCTCCATGTAAAATACTGGTATTCACTATTCAGCTGCATCCGGCTAGACTGCAAACCGACCCCAACATAGTTAGGAAAAGGCGCGGCAGATTGAATTTACACAAATATACGAGTACAGAGTTTATGTACTGCCAGCTGTAGGCCTTAAACCAACATTTTTATGTTTTTTGTTGTGAAGCCAACCTTACAAGAATTGTATCTGATCAGTATTCTAAGGAAATCCAGTTAGAATTGAGGTCTGAAATAGGTTTCGACCCGAACGGTAACATATGTATGCAGATTTCTTGGCCACACCTGTTAGTCCTTTTTTATAGATTTTGTCAAAACGTACAGAATATAAATTCAACCTTTGTCTAGTTTATGTTCCCTGAATTTATATTTAGTGGTTGAAAAGATGTTGATGTGATCACCAAATGTAGATTGTACTTCAAAATTGTAACACAATCTTCGGTCCGTCACGTCCGGTGGCCACTGGACAGTCAATCCCGCTATTAAATTGCTGACTATATCTTATAACTTAGAGATAGAACGTTTTCAGAGCATGAGCTTTGTTTATAATTAACTGTGCCTGCTGTGTTTGCGAGCATGTACTCGTAACGCACGTTATTTTGACATTACAAACACACTTCAATTGTATACATGATACTAGTACTTTGCCCGCTACTTCGTCCGCCCTATATATCCTAAACAGTGGAAATTCCAAGATATTCTGCCTTATTCCATGACTTTGTAATAAAAGGAGCTTCAATAAAAAAAAATCAGCTCTCTGGGTCCAAGGGTTTGGGCTGAGCGTTGATGAGTAAATCAGTGAGCGAATGAATGAGTCAGGACTTTTTTAATATTTATTGATATCGTGCCGATACCCGTTAAGCAGAATCGCCATCTGTACTTACCAAGATCAACCCCTTTGTGCCTCGGAAATTGCGTAAAGCCGTTGGTCTCGGATGTCACTCGTGCATATTTCACAAACGTAACGAGTCATCAGAAGCCCGATAGTCTAACAACGAGTCTTACCAAGGGGTATCGTATTACCAAGTAACTGGGTTGTGGTGGTCACATAGGCAGTCGCTCCATGTAAAATTCAGCTGTATCTGTTTAGAATAGTTGGGAAAAGGCCAGGAGGATATGATAACCAATTAAGCAGAATAAATTGTCCTAGAAAACGGGTCTAAAAAGCTTGATGAAGTTGTCTTTCATAAAGATTGAAGATTTTGCAATCCACGACCTTATAAAACATTTCAGCACTGTGCTATATTTTCAGAGCGCTTCACAGACTCCGCTTCCGATTGGCTCGTTACGCCATGTCCGGTCCAATCGGCTTTGATCGCTGACCGGAAACCGTCGTGCCACGACAGTAATAACCGAATCAGCTTCGGAAGGTTGGAGTCAGCTTTTGTGTTGGTAACACATATTGTAGTGAGTTAAGTGGAGGGCTTGAAGTTACGCTTTGAAGGACACTGGACGAGACACAACAGAATTTGTATTGTTTTTACGACAAGGGGAGTTTAGTGTCCCACAAACAATTAAATATAATTTATTATAATTGGCCATCATTATGTTATCAACTCTAAATATTGTGTTTGCTTAGCTGTAAGTATTCCGAAAATTATAAAATAAAATAAATAAATAAATAAAACCACCATCGTGCGTATTCTAAAACCAAAATTAGAAGTCATGTGACATTTACCGACCGGCACTGGGTCAGTCACACTGTCCCAGCTGTAGGAACATAGGCTGAAAGAAAAAAAGAAAGAGAAAAAAAGAGAAAGAAAGAAGAAGATTCTATTCTACTCGTATTCTGATATTGCTTAGATTATGAAAAAAAATCTCTTAACAAGCCGAATCGATTTATAGGATTTCCAATCGGCTTCAACCCCTTTTGAGGATGGGTTTTCATAAATGATTCCACTTTCACATTTAAAGAACCTCTTATGCAAAATTTCATGAATCTAGACCTAGAAATAGGTAAAGGCTGTGCATTGTCCGTCACAATGAATAAAGGACATCATTCATTTCGTAATCCCGAGAGGGAGGGGCCCGTAGCTAAATAATATCAGCCGCACAGGTCAATCGATCAGTTTAAGCTACGCTTACCGCGGTTGGTCTGTGGATGGGTGACCATCTTCACATACCGAGACCCCTCCGTGCCTCGTAAAGCACGATAAGCCGTTGGTCCCGGCTGCCATTCGTGGATCTTTGCCAGTCGTTATGGGTAGTCAGAAGCCCGAAAGTCTGACAACCAGTCTTACCAAGGGGTATCGTATTACCCAGTAACTGGGTTGTGGAGGTCAGTTAAGCAGTCGCTCCATGTAAAATACTGGTATTCAGCTGCATCCGGTTAGACTGGAAGCCGACACCAACATAGTTGGGAAAAGGCTAGGCAGATGATGATGATTCATTACGTAATCCATAATTAAAGTACCGGTCGGAAAAAAAAATACTGCTGTCTTATGGGAAATAACCTCTTGAGTATTTTTTACCAGGCTATCAAATCTAAAAATAATTTATCAAATCCGACTCCAAAGATTAACGCGTTCAAACAAACAAAATCTTTAGTTTTAGTATTAGTAGGTGTAGATAGATAGGTTTACTAGAATTATAAGCTGCATTTTAGTATCGTTATGTATCCTCTATCCGACCTCCAACTTAAACCCTTGACCTCCCTACTAATGTAGGTGTTAAAACTCCACTAGAAAATCGCAGACCAAAATAATATAATCAGAATATTCATTTTTTAGAAAAAAAAAAAAAAAAAATCATCAGTTTTTAATAATATATATTCTGCTTTAGTCACGAAAAAATTTATCAGAGCTTACAGTTCAGAAAAAGGGAATAATAAATATGTACCTCCATGTACACTTTATTGTAATACATTGGTGTTTTCAGAGAACTACATGGACTCGTTATAAAATACAAACAAAAGAATGAGTACTCGTAGGTATAGAACTTTTAAAAGGCAATATACAATTTTTGTATTTAATATTTCAAGAGAATTATGAGTGGTCGCAGAAAATTCACATTTGAAATGCACCAGCTTCTTTGTAGCATATTATGTAAAGTACAGACACATTGAAAAAGGTCAACTGACATTCTTTGAACGGACTGTCATTCTTTGGAGGGGCTTGTGGGTAAAAAATAACAGCCGCACGGGTCGATCGATCAGATTAAGCTACGCTTGCCGCGGTTGGTCCGTGGATGGGTGACCATCTTCACATACCAAGACCTCTTAGTCTCGGCTGTCATTTGTGAATCTTTAACAGTCGTTACGGGCAGTAGCCCGTCAGTCTGATAACCAGCCTTAACAAGGGATATCGTACTACCCAGTAACTGGGTTGTGGAGGTCAGATAGACAGTCGCTCCATGTAAAATACTGGTATTCAGCTGCATCGGATTAGACTGGAAGTCGACCCCAACGTAGTTGGGAAAAGGCTTGGCAGATGATGAACTGTCATTCTTTGACAGTCGTATGAGGCGACTATACGTCGGCAAGTTAACATAGCGTGTAAATTATGCTTAACAATTAATTTCTCTGATTGCTCAAGACAAGCCTTTTCACAATGAACTACTACTATGTACCTGATAAAAGATTTTATTGCTGTAAGTAGCTTTGTACAGACACTTATACTTCAATAATATTTTTAAACTAGATGAGCCGGTCGATTCTGTAAAAACCTCACCGTGAAATCATAAGTGAAGTGAGCACTTAATAGTCTTAATCCCTAGCGAATGACAGCTCACTCCACGCTCACTTCACCCAAGCTTTCACGGTGAGATGGTTACAGAATCGCACGGCAGGTCGGCGTTTCCTATCTGACTACTCTGAGAAGAAAGGCCGAAACAAACTCAGAGGTCACAGTCTCTTTTAAAGTCCAGGTTTAACTTTGGTCAGATCACCTACTAAAACCTCTTAATAACTCAGATAAACAGTAAATCTGCGTAAAATAACGCACATAACATATACTTACTATTAAACTAGAGTCAGCCTTTCACGTCCAAGAGTTTTCAGTTTCCGGTTAATTTTATAAAGCTGTCCAGCATCACTCAGTTTGTCCAACCACTGTAAGAAATGATAACGACTGACGAGAATACCAAGTTTTCTTTAAAAGATAAACTTCTTGTAACTAGCGCGATGTTGCCAACACTTCTTATCATGAACTTTGAAATAACAGCCCGTGTTTTACTTACAACTTGGAAAGTTATGCTTTCCTCGAGATTTGACAGGAGAACTTTGCAAGAGTCCTTTGACAAAACTTGAAGGAAATTATCATTTGTTGGAATTTTAATTGCCTACTTTACTTTTTTCGAGTAATTTTTTTGAAACAGTTACGAGAGGCACTAACGCCAGTATGAGAGTTGAGGAGATTCACTAATATCATCAACTCCCATATTTGCACGAGTTTTAAAGACAGGGTGGCAGAAGAAACCTAGAACCAAAAATTCGAAGACATGTAACATTTATCAACCCACACTGGGCCCGTTTTGGATTACGGCCCATTCCTTCTCACTTACGCCTCCTCTCTAGGAGGCCTGTGTCCCAGCAGTGAGAACATTATACACTGGTTATGCTTATGCTATACACTTATATAATATTACATGGAATAAGTCTGAGTTCTGTTGTCATTCTGTGTATTAAATAAGTAGATGCACCTTATCTACTTATTTAATACACAGAATGACAACAGAACTAATCAGTCTCCTACGGGTCCGTAGAGCGTAAAATTTGATGTTAGGGTCCAAAATGACCATATTCCCTTTTAGGACCAATTTAGTTTTACACGAGGAATTTAGTTAGTTATGAAGATTTATTCATGTTTTAGTAACGATTTGTTGCTTTCCTTCCTACTTGAATATTATATTTACTAGCATATGTCTAGCTTTAGGATGGAAAATGGATAATTTGGTTTTCCATTTTCGTAAATAACAAAAACACACTTGGCAAAAAGCCAAACGGCAAAAAAAATGTTACAGGAAAATAAAAAGGCAAACTTTTTATTTTCCTGCAACTTTTTTTTTACCAATAATATTAAAAAATAGTCCGGCACGACCGAAGAGTGATCTTGCGCAGGAGCAATAGAGTAACGTGCTTTCCGAGGCTCGGGGGTCACACACCGCCAACTTCCAAACTCCGGGCTGTTACTGAGAAATTCCTCATAGAAAAATCCAATGACACTTTGTCCAACGCTCAGCAGTCGCGCTTGTAACCACGAAACCAACGAGACAGTTAATCCAAAACCAACCAAATACCAATAGATAAGACTGGACGTCTGACGCAAAAAAAAAAAACTTACACAGAAGAACTAAAACAAAGACAACAACTTCTTAAACAATTTTTTGGACAAGCTTGTTTTAGAAGTTGGTGTGGCTAAGTAATAACAGCCGCACAGGTCGACCGATCAGCTTAAGCTACGCTTGCTGCGACTGGTCCGTGGATGGGTGACCATTTTTACATACCAAGACTCTCTCCGTGCCTCGGAAAGCACGTTAAGCCGTTGGTGGATGTTTGACAATCATTTTGGGTTGTCAGAAGCCCGAAAATCTGACAACCAGTCTTACCAGGGGGTAATGTATTACCTACAGGGTTGTGGGCAGTCGTTCCATGTAAAAGCTGCATCCAGTGAGGCAGAAAGCTGACCCCAACATGGCTGGGAAAAGGCTGGACAGATGATGACATCATCGTTCACTTTCCAGTCTCTTTTTCAATGGAAACCAATTGGAATGCTTTTTAAAATCAGTTCGTTTTATTTCGCTCAATAGGTACCTACCTAAGTAACTATTTTCCATTATTTTTAATAACTTACTCTACACATTAAATCACTCAATCTGCCTGCCTTTTCCCAACAATTTCGGGGTCGGCTTCCAGTTTCACCAGATGCAGCTGGATACCAGTATTTTACATGACTGCCTATCTGATCTTCAAAATCCAGTTACTGGGTAACAAGATACCCCTAGGTAACGACAGCCGGAACCAACTGCTTAACGTGCTTTCCGAGGCATGGGGGTATTTTATGGATGGTCATCCATCTTTGGACCAACCTCGACTAGCGTTGCTTAACCTTGAAGATCGACCCGTGCGACTGTTATTATTTAGCCACGAGCTTCTTCACGGCTATACACAGTAAATATACAACTGTATGTAATTGAGTCACGACATTATTTGCGAAATCATTACTGTAATACAATAAACACAAATACGAGTATGTACTGAACAAATGTGAATGTATTTGCTGATTACCTACTGAGCGCGTGCAATCAGCAAAATTGTGCCTTTGTTTATTATTCAGATTCTGTTTTTATCCGACTACGGCGAAGCAAAAAGGAGGGTTATGATTTTTGAGTTGTGTGGTTGCGTGTGTTTTTGTTTTTTTTTTTTTGTACATAATGTATTTATGTGTGAAGCACATTTAGCTATATATGTATATGTATAATAGCTGGGAAAGTGCCAGCCATTCGTGTATATACACAGAAAAAACGGGTAAGTGCGAGGCGGGCTCGCGCACCGACGGTTCCGTACAAATTTGTAGATATGTAGCTACAAATGTACAGTGTTCGGATTTTTTCCTTTACTTGAGCTACATAAAATTGATTCCTGATTTCATGATTCTAGGTCAACGGGAAGTACCCTATAGATTTTGATTCCCTTGCGAGTGTCAAAATATGCGGCATAAACGGAACATAAACGCCCGTATCTTTTGATTGCGTTGAGTTAAAAGTTTATTTTTTCACTGATTCAAGGGATTGTAGCCCTGAGTATTTGATATTAATTTCAACTTGATAATTTCACACGTTTCTGAGAAAAAGGGTCTTGACAGACGGACAGACAGATGGACAATGAAAATATGATCTTATAAGGGTCTTTCTGTGGGTATTTTTGAGGTACGGAACCCAAAAAACGTTTTAGTTTATCAATTACTTACTAATTTAAATGGAGTGCGGCAACACTCTCGACTGTTTTAAAAACTCTAGAGGCTACGTTTACAGCGACGTTACCATGGCGTCCCATTGTGTTAGCAATTTAATAAAGATTGGTCCTTGGCAGCTCTAGACAGAGAGAGGTGGACACAGAGTAGCGAGGTCTTTGCCCAGCAGTGGGACATTAATGATTAATAATAATAATAATAATAAAATAATAATAAAATAATAATAATATTCCACAACTTTCACACAACGCCATCTAGTCTCAAACTAAGTAGAGCTTGTGCTATGAGTACTAGGCAACTGATAAATATACACCCAAATACAGATAAATTATACATATATATATAAATATATTTATAGATAAATATAATTATGTATTTATAGATAAATTACACCCAGATACAGAACAAATGATCGTGGTCATCACACAAAAATTTGCCCTGGATGGGAACCGAACCCACGACCTTGCGCATAGCAGTCAGGGACAATGACCACTACACTAACAGGCCTGTCAAATAATAAATACTATGGACCATTGTAAATGGGCCTCCCTCAATAAATAAGCTTAGTAACTTCGATATTCGTTCAAAAGCAAAATATTTCAGCAAACGAATTCAAATACAGACACAACATTATTCTAAGTTACGATAATATTATATCAAGTCTCAACATCGCTATATCTACAATAAATAGATACGACACAATATATAAATTCATACAATACAGTATTAATATTTATACAATATTTATAAATTCATCTCGGTGGAGACACTGGCATGGATTTCAAAGAGTTCGTTGAGATATATACATATTTACGTACTTATACAAGGTACAGTCACGAGCATATCCCTTTGCAACCGGGAGTAAAAATTTCGCATAGATCAATCAGTAAAAATTTATTAATCCTTTGGAAAGTGTTCAGAGGTCCTGGGAAGAATACTGGAGAAAATCTCATGCAACCTGGTCTTCAGCAGTCAGATCCTCACATACGTGAGGTTCAGGAATAATTTCTAGTCGCTCGATCGTGCTCAGAATTTTGTAAAGTCGAAACTGACGATCACTTCAACTCGGTTGGAAAGGGATATAAAATATAATATCTTAGACTTGATTTGTACGCAAGATTCAATAAAAGCGATCTACTCCCAAAGTATCGATACATCTTTTATAGTGTTACGAACATAGCAACACCTACAATTCAAATTTCAACTCTTTATTCGTGGTTGTGATGGCAATCATATAATTTGGTTTAAATAGGTTTTTATGTTTCCTCTTTTATTTATCTTTTATTTAGATTATTTTAATTATTTTGTGAATGTGAGACCGTTGTAAGCCTTGTAGATATACCATTTTCTATTTTGTTAAGTATTTATTTTATAGTAGTTACTTGTTGACAGGCCCACACTGTCCTCTCATACCCATTAACACTGTAATTTGAAAACATTGTAAAGCCAATTATTTTTAAAAGAGTAGCCGTGGAGTTTCCTACCGGCTCTTCTCCATAGGAAACGACTAATTGGAACGTGCTCCGAGCTTTGGTTTGTTTATTTATTATTTATTTTGTTTGTTTTGTTTTGAAAAGATCCATACTATGTATTAGGAAATAGGTCTTTTCTCAAAGTTGCAATGTTTATTTCACGAGAAAAAACGTTTATGAATTTTACCCAACTAGAGTATTTTCGCTTGTGACTGTACATATACAGTAGGTATTATCAGACGTGAAATGTCACGTAAACACGTTATCACGTCATTTGCATCTACTTACGTGATACTTTAGGAATTATAGCTTTCTCTCAATTTGGCGATGGAACTTGTTGGAAAGTGAGGTTCTCAACACAACGGGGTATTCGCATAACTATCAGTAGGTAGTGATTGCTTTCATTTTGACAGTTAAACAACATTTATTGCGCTATTTACGTTGTTGAGCAGACAATTTTTTTTCAAACATATGAAGCAATGGATTAGCAATATCCTTCAAAATTATTCAGATTGTGACTGATAGTATGTTATGCAATATTGTGTGTGGGTTATCGATATTTTATGTACAGACGCCAGCACATCACGCTACCCGAAACTGTCAGATTTTCCCAATCAACTTTGAACCTTATGCTTTAGCGATAAAGTTGAAAATCTATTAAACAAATCTGACAGATTGTAGTAGCTTGATGTGCTGGCGTCTGTACAATAGACAAACAAATAAGTATAATGTACGGCAGCGAAATCAAAAGGTTAAGCACATTTGAGCGCAACATTGCTTAACCTCTTCGTTCCTTGAGAGTACATTAATTAGCCTTGTCCCATAGCCATTTACCAACACTTTCCTCAAATATGTTTTGGTCGGCTTTTAGTATTTCACTATGAGGAAACCGGCATGTCCTAGAGCCAAAAATTCGAAGAAATGTGACGTCCGTCAACCCGCCCCCTAAATAATAACAGCCGCACAGGTCGATCGATCAGGTTAAGCTACGCTTGCATGGGTGACCATCTTCACATACAGAGACCCCTCCGTGCCTCGGAAAGCACGTTAAGCCGTTGGTCCCGGCTATCATTCGTGGATTTTTGACAGTCATTACGGGTAGTCAGAAGCCCGAAAGTCTGACAACCAGTCTTACCAAGGGGTGTCGGATTACCCAGTAACTGGTTTGTGGAGGTCAGATAGGCAGTCGCTCCATGTAAAATACTGGTATTCAGCTGCATCCGGTTAGACTGGAAGCCGATCCCAACGTAGTTGGGAAAAGGCTAGGCAGATGATGATTATTTTACATGGATGAACTACCTACCCGTAACAGCAAAACCCTGGGGTGAGCTTCTAGAAATCTAGACTATTTGTAGAAATATACTGTCAAAACCTCCCATACATTTAGCTGTGATTAACCCTTCGTATTAAATGAATTAATTATTAACTCAGGGACGTGTATCTATGCAGACGCAATGGCTTTTTAATTGTCTCCGTAATAACGGCATTCAACCAGTTAACTACCACATAAACTTAAATAAAAACACTAAAACAAAAGCATCATTACGACATGAGTAAGTTGGACGACACGAAATAAATTAGATTATGAACCACTCTACCTAATGGCGAGAGAATTTTTCATTAAACGGAGTGTTCCATCAAGTTAGAGGCAGGTCCCACTGCGCGATGAGCGATTGGAGATAAGGCGTCGTCCTGAGCCTTTTTCGCTAATTTATTGGCCTGCTTTTTTGACATGTGGGTTTGGCGATGAAAGGTTCACTTAAATAGTCATCTATACTAATATAATAGAGCTGAAGGTTTGTTTGTTTGTTTTTTTTTTTTTGTTTGTTCGCTGGAACTATTACCAGTCTGTTTTGAAAAAATATTTTTTATACTACACCTGCTTGGAAAGTACCTTGATACTTTATCAAATTTACGGTAGAAAGTACGTCATTGCATATCGAACAAATATGCGGGGAGAAAACGCATCTGAGCGGGAGAGAAAAGTGTATGAAAATCCATTTCTTACGTGATTTTTCTTTTTTAATTTTGGGTAAGACTATGCGCCGGTAACCTAAATATCAAAAGCCAAAAAGTTTTTACAGTGAGTTTTTATCTCCAAGTTCGCAAAATGACACTGGCCACTAGCTGTGTGTTGGATGGTGTCGGGATGGCAGTGCGACCCTGCGGCGGCAGGATAAACAATTTGAAAAAAGAACATGTGAAAATTGCAGACGCCATTGGCGCCATTTCCAATTTGTGTGTTGTTTGAGGATTCAGTTTTCGTAGAAAGTAAAATAAAGATTTCGTTTTTTATTTCCCTCGTAGGTGTAGTATAAAGCACTATGTATCACTCGAGAGAAAGTGCGATTCCCGATCTCGGGTGTTTTAAAGCCCTCGCCTACGGCTCGGGCTTCAAACGACACCCTCGACGGTAATCGGTCACTTTCTCCTCTCGGTGAACAATACCCATGAAAACCCAATTTTTGAGGAAGCTATTTAAGAGCCGAGCAAAAAGAAAGTCAGAATGTACGTACGGTAGGCGAAGACGAAGTAAAAACGCGGGCGTGCGATGCGACGCGGTGGGTCGGGAGCCGAGGGAGTGTTATAAAAATATGGCTAATATTCTAGTATATTCAATATTGTATCTTACGACTTCCACGCGAACGAAGTCTCGGGCAGGAGCTATTTTATGATCATTTTGCAATGAAAGACTTAACTAAGTCACGTTTCGTTCACTATTCTTTAGAGACTTTTTTCCCTTCGGTAATTGATTACAAAAAATGCGTTTTACAATTACGTGACGTAATCAATATGAGTTTTTCACCAGCTGATCTTTAAAAATGATAAATGGTATCTCACAGGCAATTAGCGTGGCAATTCGTGGTTAAAGACTTCAACTTTGTCATGTTTCTTTCATTATTCTTCGTAACAAACATTTTCTTTTCTGTAATTGATTCCCAGAAATGCGTTTTACAATTGCATAACCTAATCCATGTGCCTTTTCACCTGGCCCTTACAAATTACAACTGGAATATGTCTTAGGCAATTAGCGTGGGGCAGCCACGCTAATTGCTGGTTCCAACAAACATAAAAAGTAGTATACAGGGTGTAAAAAGACACATGACATAGCCGTCTACTGCGCATTCTGTACATCAAGTACTTAATTATACAAAAATAATTGCTGCGAAACGACTTCTATTTTTGGTGTGCTGTTTGCGGTAGTGCGCAATGTAAAGCACGCAAAACATTGTGCTTATAGGGTGCACGCAACGGTACAGGGGTCGTGGAGGTATTGTATGTTGTGTTATAACATTAAAAACTTATTTTCGTAAAAAAACGTCAGTAAAATTTGGAATTTTGACCTTCAATATCTCCGTAACTAGAAGGTTCCCAGTTATAGTCCAGTATGAAAAAAATATTACAACGACGGGGAATACAAGGAACTCTCGGCTTCGTTAAGTGTCTTTTATTTTTTTTTTATTTATTTATTTTATCAGGAACAATTTACATTGTATTTGATTTATTATTAATATACAAACATGCGATAAACGGAAAAAAATAAAATTAAAACATGAATACGTCCTTAAAACGAAAATAATAATATTTACAAAATAGGAGATTGGATATTATAATATTAAATTACAATTCGTCTAAGGATTACAATACTCTCTCCAACAGAAATTCAAATTCAAAACACGCAGTATAACGGTATACTCGATAAGACGACGAAAAAGGGGCCGCACACTACAACTACTGTCATCGTCTAAAGACAAAATTGAATAGTTTGATGTACTATCGGGGAAAGTGACTGCTTAGCAAATCTCAACTGTCATTCTTTATCAGTCTTACGAGACGGTAAGTGCAGCTCAAAAACCTCATATTTACTCGTTTTTTACCTGACCTCTACATATTACGATTGGCTTACGACTGGAACATCTCATATGCAATTAGCGTGGCTACCTACTAGGACCAAAAAATACATGATGAAATAGAATGAGTGCGACAAATTAAAATATCTAATTCAGCGTGCTATAAAGTATATTTAGAGCATGTTATTAAGATAAGTGCGCGTAGGCAAGCGATTTGCAACGTCGCCGCGCGCTCTTTTTTTCGTAGGAACGATCAAAATTAGGTAAATACCGCTCGCTCAATACGTTGCCAACTTGCTTCATGATTTGAACTCAGCTATTAGATTGCTTATCGGGCGCGCTCTAAAATTGATACTTTAATTTTCTTATTTGATCTGACAATATTGAAAAAAAAAAAACTTAAACAATGATAATTCGTGTCTATTTGAAGGCAGTTTGCACAATCTAAGACGAGAATTACCAGATTTTTTTTTTCTAGAATTTTGATTTGGGAAATGACAATTTATTATGATTATTATCTAACAGTTACTGCACCTCCTATTTCGTTTGGTCGCAAGTTTTAAATATCATCCTGTATAAAAAGTAGTATCGACACGATAAGAAGAAGAACGACGTACATATTGCCATCAACTAGAGACAACATTGAATAATTTGATGTACTATCTCGGAAATGACTTCAAACTACAAATCTCAACTGTCATTCTCAGTTTCGTAAAACACAGCTTTACGAACAATCTGCTAAAAAAAAACTTCAAAAACTACGATTGATTTGCCGTGTGTAGGTACGGTCGTCAGTGTTGTATGGATCACTAAGGAAGCTTGTTCGCAGACATTTTTTTTCTACGGCGCGGTGAAAATCTGCTAAACAAACATTTCCCTGTACAGTGTACAGACGCCAGCACATCAAGCTACTACAATCTGTCAGATTTCTTTAATAGATTTTCAACTTTAGCGCTAAAGCATAAGGTTCAAAGTTGATTGGGAAAATCTGACAGTTTCGGGTAGCTTGATGTGCTGGCGTCTGTACATGACAACCAAATGTTTACTCGTGCGTTTCAAATTGGACACAGACATGCTGTTTGGAGTTCAGCTAACAAGCAAAACTTTCATAAACAAAGCATCCTCAAAACATAGTAACGACAACAAAAGTGAAGCTCAAAAAGTCGTAACAACCTCCTCCTTACATTTCAATTAAAACCACATATACAACGTGTAATGTTAAATGCGCAAATCCTCAGACACCCCAACTGATTTTTAATTCAATTGACCTATTTCAGAGAGAAAACAAGTCATTAAAAAAATTGTAAAGGTTTTATGTGCTGTTTTAGTTTTACTGGCCATTCTGATCGTTTCTTGCGTCTGCGACGACGCTTTACCGAGGGGAGGAGTCGTCATCGAGCCGCTGCGCCGCGCTGACATTGGCTTGCTTGACCTATTAATAAATAGACACGGCAACGTTATTAATGAAGATTTTTTGAAAAATGTGACCTATATTAAAAAGTGGTTCAATTAATTCTGCTCGTTATTCTGATCAAACTATTTTCAGGTTTTGCGCATTTAACGTTACACGTTGTATGTAGGTACTCACGCAGAAAGATTTTTACAGTTTTCCAATTTTTTCCGCCAATTAGGTCGGAACCCCGCTGACATTTTGACCGTGAATGTTGCCGGGTTTCAGCATTTTTTTCCTTCAATTTTCGTTGCAAACTGCTTGTTGGCTGTCATCGCCTACCGAAAACTTTTACAATTATATTTGTGGTAGGAAATGTCGGGAAATTGGCGTGTTTCGTCTAAATGAAGGTAGTTCAACAGTTTTAATTTTAATAGATATCAGTCGGATTTCTCTAGGGATTTTCTACTTGTTGTTTATAAGCGGGAACGAAAACATTTTTGTGTTTGTTATTTCTTTTGGTGCGTAACGTTTTTATGTTTGTCGTAAAATATTGTACTGTTATTTTCGTTTATTAATTAGGTGTACGTTGTTATTTATGTACATATATTATTTCAATTCTGAATACTTTTGATCTTTTCTCTAAAAGATTGTAAATATATAATACTAGCGACCCGCCCCGGCTTCGCACGGATGCAATAGAGAAACACTGATAATTTTAGAGCCCTTATTTCTGCTCCTACGGTTCAGCCAGCGTTTGAAATGTAAGCGCAAAATAATGTGTTTATTTACGACATCACATTAGAAACCTCTAAAATTACCAGTGTTTCTCTACTATATTATGCATGTATTATACATATAAACCTTCCTCTTGAATCAATGTATCTATTAAAAAAACCGCATCAAAATCCGTTGCGTAGTTTTAAAGATCTAAGCATACATAGGGACAGACAGCAGGAAGCGACTTTGTTTTATACTATGTAGTGATTTAAATATTCCTAACTTTATAAGGATAAAGCTTAGGGTTTTCATTGAGTATGCAACTTAGGTATGTCCTAATTTAATTAATAAATGACAACACGGTCGCTCGGTCGCGGTCGGTAGAAATAATGCTTAATTAGAACTTAGGTATAATAAGGATATAATTGTGTATAGTTGCTTATGTCTTATAAATTAAAAAGGACTGCCTCGTTGCTCGCAATCGCTAATGCTGAGCATAAGCTTCTGGGTTCGATTCCCACATCGCGCAAAGTTTTACTGGGTTTCTCTATCTGGAAAATCTCAGTAGCAGTCCGCAGTCTGGATTTGTGCCCGTTTGATGGAGATAGGCTCACCCGTTATTACATGGGATTTTTAACTGGCAAAATACTATACTACACCACACTAGTACTACTATAAACGTGGTACGTGGTAGGTGTGCTATAGTACACCACACTAGTACTACTATAAACGTGGTACGTTATAGGTGTGCTATAGATACACCTCAGCCCAACACTTCGGGGTAACAAGGCGTGATGTTTTGTTATGTTAATAACACTTTGATGAGTGATTTACCTCTAAAAGCAAATTCTTCCAAACAAACAAACAATCATTGGATACAGAAAAGTATAAAGAGCAATACGATTTTCTTACTAAAGTTCGCCTTCGAAATTCCCCTGGCTACAGTACTACAGTACATTACAGAGCTGGTATCATGAAATATGTAATTCCTAGACCTATTTATTATTGACCGATACCTAGAACGAACATGTATCATGACTAAACCAACCTTGAAGTTAACGATCGTACCTCAAATTAATGATATCTACCTAAATTGTAAAGGGCAGAGCTATTAACTATTATATAATATTCCCCTTCCCTTTGGACCGCCAACTGGTGTAGACGTGTACACAACCCGTATTTCTTTTTTATTTAATTATTAAACTTAAATCTAACTCAGTTAAATCGTGCATAAAAATAGGAGTGCATAAACCGGAAGAACCACAGTCCGACCTACGAGTTGGAACACTTACCGACCTCTTCACTACTCCTGGTACCCTAGTACATCGAAGTAAATCGTCCAATCTCAAGGTACGAGTTATTCATTTACCTGCCCACGCGCACGGTGACGACCCTAGAAATTGCAAAGCTCCGCCTATTTGCACGTCATTGGACCGTCAAGGACAGCCTACCGTGTGGAGTGGACCACTGTCGTGTGCGTAAATAAATCTACACATCACACTGCTACAACACCTTATCTTTACGGAAGTTAGCCCGCGCCTGACCTCCTTGCAGTTATCCTCTCCTTGTACATAAGCCGATTTTACTCAGTCGAGATTGCGCAGTTCGTTATAAAACAATAACTGAGCCAACCAGCTAGGCAATACAGGTACAACAGCTAACCTGCTGTAGGTAATATATCTTCTTTGTATTATTGTCTCCTGGTACTCGGAATGGAGGAAATGAGTGGCAAATCCCTTTCTGAGTCGAATATTTCCGATCAACCTGATCAAAATACACCTCCTAACTTTGTTTCTCGTCGTTACAAGAGACCGGTTGAGGATCTTTATGACTACGACTCTGACTTCCGCGCTTTCAAAGAGGAAGTCAAAGAACTAATATCGTCTCTCATGTCATCGCAACAAGAAGAGATTAAAAGGATCTATCCGGCTCTAATGGAAATAAAAACCACGAATAGCAACATAGAATCCTCCATGGCTTTTCTGACCGCACAAAATGAAGAATTGAAGACAAAAATCGAACGACTCGAAGATCAATCGAAAAAAGATAGAAACTGTATCGCAATATTAGAGGACAAAATAGAGTCCCAAAAGCAGTTAAAGAATCCAAAGAAGACCTTATAACAATGACAGTATGTTTATCAAAAGAAGTAGGCTGTAATATCACAAAACCGGATATCAGTGATATTTATCGAGTTACAAACAAACGGTCTAACACGAAAAGTAGCCCTATTATAGTTGAGCTAAAGTCGACTATTCTGAAATCAGACCTCTTAAAGTCGACTAAAGCCTTTAATAGAAAACAAAATGGAAAATTATGTGCGAAACATCTCGGCTTTAAGACAGATGAGAATACACCAATATACGTTTCGGAACAGTTAACAACAAGAGGAGCTCGACTACACTTTCTGGCGCGTGACTTAGCAAAATCTAAGGATTATAAATACTGCTGGACAGCCTACGGGAAAGTTCATATTAAGAAGGATGATGATTCTCCTACTATTGTTATAAATAGTGAGTCGCAGGTACATAATCTCCTACAGCTTAAATGACTAGTTTTCATCCTACAAGCGAATTATCGCTGTAACCGTTTTTTCTTGCAATATTTTACTTATTTGTTAAACTTTCAACGGTTTGTTAATTTCTCAAAATTAATTATAGTTAAGTTAATCATTAAAATAAGTAATAAGTTACGTTTTGTTTACCAATCGCGCCAAATCACTCATTCTTCATCACTCAAACCTGCAATAAATTCGGATATAAAAATCAAAAACTTACAGACCACACACACCTCTACACACTCACAGACACATATATACACCCTCACCCACCCACGAAATAATAATGCGAAAATAATTACGTTATCCTACATTTATAAATCTTATTTTAATGGATGACACACAAATCATTCTGAATGACATAGACAACTCTGAAATAGCACGAGTATTTGATTGCGATGTCGCTGACTTTAAGAAGCTCATAGCCCCTACCCCCTCCGATTTTACCATTGTTTCCCAGAATATTAGATCTGTCTACTCTAATTTTGATGATCTTCAACTAAACTTAATCAATCTTGAAACAGCTATTGATCTCGTAATCCTAACCGAATGTAGATTGAACACAAATAAACCAATACCTCAAATAACTAACTATAACTCGTACAAAACTACTAACCATCTAAATAAGGCTGATGGAGTGGTCGCCTATATCAAAAGTGCACACAAAGATAAAACAAGAGAGATAATGCTAACTCACGCGTCCTGCCTAGAGATTCATATTACGTCTGACCTTACAGTTTTAGCGATTTATCGGTCCCCTTCAACTGCGAACGCGGAACAATTTATCCACTCCCTAAATAACCACCTAAATACCCTTGCATCAACTAAAAACTTAATAATTACTGGAGACATAAATATTAATCTTATATACAATCAAAATGAACAGTCACACGAGCGTACAAACAGACTTAGCTATCTCAATATGTTAGCAATGCATGGTCTACTCCCTGGTCACACGCTACCCACGAGAGACAAAACTTGTCTCGACCATTTCATAATAAAACTCAAACCTGGCAACCAAACTGCAACCATTGCAATTATTCGCACGACCATTACTGACCATTCCATGACTTTATTAAAAATCTCAAAACATACTAACTTAATAAGATGCTCAAAAACAAAAACAGTTTTTAATACGGAGAAGGGACTTGAGCTCCTTAAAGCCAGTAACCTTTCGGACCTATTAAAACTAGACAACCCTAACTTGCTCACTAAAAACCTAATTGAGATACTACAAAAATGTGCCACACTCAGTACAATTACTCTGAATATACCTTTGAAAAATAGAATCCTAAAACCATGGATGACAATTGGCCTGTTGCGCTGTATTTTGAATAGAAATCGTATGCAAATGAGACTTAGACTTGACCCATGCAACGAGGTGCTAAAAATAACATACAAAAGGTATCGTAACTACTGTTATACCATTGTTAGGAAACAAAAACGCAAATATGACAGAGATCAACTTTTTAAAGCGCACAGAAATCCCAAAAAAACCTGGGACATTATTAATAACATCACACAACGCAAACCTAAAAAAACTAATAATGCGGAACTACTAGAGATACGCACAACCCCACAAAGCTCTGTTGACAAGGTAAATGACTACTTCTGTAGCATAGGCAAACTCCTTGCTGAAAACATCACTACTTCATCCATCCAGTCCTCAGCTGGCAATAATATGAACCCTGATTCATTCTCGACAGATAATCCTTTGGCCTCATCTCTTGTCCTTCTCGACACAGACCCCGACGAAGTTCGAGCCACTCTAATGAGCTTAAAATCGGATAGCGCTCCCGGCTGGGACAAAATACAAGTCAACTTTCTAAAATCTGCACACGAACAAATTGTACCAATCTTAACCCATTTAGTCAACTTATGTTTCGCGCAAGGACTTTTCCCTGACGCTTTGAAAATTGCACTCATAACGCCGGTTTATAAATCTGGGGACAAGTCTGACCCGTCTAACTATAGGCCAATTTCGGTACTACCGTCCATTTCAAAAATCGTTGAGAAACTTATAAACTCACGCCTAATAAAGTTCCTCTCTAAATATAATATACTGTCGCCTTCTCAGTTTGGGTTTAGACAGAGAAAGTCTACTGAGGATGCTGTTCTGTCGCTAACCTCTGCTCTAGTGGACGGTGTGGATAGTGGAGCCAAGTGTTTAGCGGTATTTCTTGACCTTAAAAAGGCCTTTGACACAGTGTCTGTGCCATTACTTTTACACAGGCTAGAACGCATCGGCATAAGAGGACCCGCTCTTGAGCTTTTTAAATCTTACCTCAGCAACCGCAAACAAATGGTTAAAATTGCTACGTACACCAGCTCTGAGTCAGCCGTCACTTTCGGCGTCGGCCAGGGCAGTGTCCTTGGGCCGACCTTGTTCCTTGTTTACATTAATAGCCTCTGCAACATGAAGATTGATGGCGGGCTCATTTTTTCGTATGCTGACGATACTGCCATTGTCTTTACTGCTAAGACTTGGGCTGACGTTACAAGGTTGGCCGAACGTGGCCTTTTGAAGGTAGCAGCCTGGCTAAACCATAGTCTCCTCACGCTAAATACTTCCAAATCCAATTATATCTGCTTTACTAAGTATAATAACTCGCAACCGTCCCGGGATTTCCAAATAAAAATCCACAATTGTCCCAACCCCGGCACCTCCGACTGCCTATGCTTAAAAATTGACCGGGTACAATATATTAAATATCTAGGTGTTATGGTTGACCAGCGTTTGTCTTGGCACATGCACACCGAACTTATAATGAAAAGAGTTAGAAAGTTGATATGGACCTTTAAAACTCTGCGACACGCGGCTTCGCAGCAACTTCTGAAGCAAGTATACGTATCGTTGGCCCAGTCTATTCTCATGTACTGTCTGCCTTGCTGGGGAGGGACAACAAAAATAAAGTTTTTGGAGCTTGAGAGGGCGCAGAGAACCTTACTTAAAGTCATGTTCTTTAAACCCTACAGATACCCCACCCAAAGCCTCTACCAATTGTCAGATCTTCTGTCTGTAAGAAAGCTTTATTTGCTTCAACTTATTCTACGAAAACACACAACCCTACCGTACGAACCCTCTAAGCCTAAAAGCAGAAGGAGCTACTTAGTCGCTCCAACTGTTAAGGTTAGATCTGTTTTCGCTAAAAGACAATACCCAAGGCAATCATCTCACTTATACAATTTGTTGAATAAAGAAATATGTATGTATTCCATGAAGTACCGGGATTGTAAAAAAGTGGTAACCGATTGGCTTAAAACTAAATCCTATGAAGAAATTGAGTCTATTGTATCTACTTTACAATAGCCAAAGTGGTTACAATCGGGTCGTTTACTGTATGGTTAGTGAAAGAAGACTTATTTCGCTTCTTTCGATCCCAAGACATCGTCGTAGGGCTAGCCATACAACCAACAACCTACAATTTAACGTACGCTTATACCTACCTACCTATACTAGCATCGCCTTCCGGTTTCACCCGCATAACGCAAAATAGGCACACTTTTGTATTTAATGCAAGCCAGGATATTCATTTACGATAAATGAGCTAAACATCGCTTATTATAACTCACACACCATACAACCCCACTACTCACCCTAACACCCACACCCATGCTCACTCACTTACACACTAACATATCCACTTGTGACACACACATCACACGTATTTGCGCGATATGGCCTTCTTCCTGTACATCGTTCTTTCTTTTGCAGTTCGTTTGTAAAATGTTATTTACCTCTTTTAACTTTATTTTCATTAATACTCTTGCATGTCAATTGCATACATTTACGTCTGTCTACATTTCAATTGCATAGTAACTAATGATAAGTGGAAGTGCGGAGACTCCTAACACAAGCAATTCCTTGCTTAAAAGGAGATCTCCAAAAATATGTATCTAAATGCCCATTGTAATTGAAATAAACATTTTTATTTTTTTTATTTTTTTTTTTTTTTTTTTTTTAACTATACATATTGTTCCGATATATGTACATGTTTAACTATGTCATATTTGTAATGATAGTAACTATAATATATGGCATTTGAAACTGATAAGTACAGACGCCAGCACATCAAGCTACCCAAAACTATCAAATTTTCACAATCAACTTTGAACCTTTGCTTTAGCTATAAAGTTGAAAATCTACATAGAAATTTGACAGATTGTAGTAGCTTGATGTGCTGGCGTCTGTATTTGCCTGCTGTTTTTTATTATTTTATTTTACTTTAAATGTGACTAGCTTCAGCCCGCGGCTTCACACGCGTGGAGCTCGGGAATCATCCCACGGGAACGTACTACGTACGTACGTACGTATTTTATCCAGGTTATAAGCTGTGTGCCAAATTTCATCCAAATCCGTTCAGCCGTTTTTGCGTGATTGTGTAAAAAACTTCTAAATATACAAACTCTTACATTTATAATATTAAGGGCTGATTTTTCCATTGCTAGATAACTGTTATTCGAGGAATAAAATTGGCGTTTGACAGTTTTTGTATCAAATATTTGTCAAAATTTAAAAATTATTCCTCAAATAAATTTATCAGATGATTGAAAACTCAGCCCTAACTAGGATAGTATGATTCATGTATTTTCATTAAAATTACTTATACTAAATGGGTATTGAATGTTACACGAGTCACCCATTCCTCTATCCTTATGTCGTATAGAGTTTACTCCACTGTTTGACGGTCTAAATTAAAAATTAATAATGATATCTACTTGTCTCGTCATTATCTAGGCCTGTGTGGATTTTGAATTCTGTGTTAAAAGTTATGAGCGTCGAAATTTCCATATTGTAACGCATCTTTGGGCGTAAATAAATAACTCCGGGAGTATGAAAATGGCAAAGTTGCTACCGTACAGGGATAGATAATGTATTCAAGAATTCAAATATTTTAATTTTGTATAAATACACCTAGAAGTTTATTCATAATATATATATATACGCCCAAAGGACTGTTCATGAAAATCATAGTCTGTTTCACTAAATAAATTATAAAAACGAAACTAAATTAATAAATAAATAAACTAATAGTTCACCAACGAGTTCGAGCCATCGATTAGTGCATCCTTAAGAGCTGTCTGTGAAACTTGAACTTTGTATACTGTGTAAAAATGAGTGGTTCAATGATGTTTTTGTATCAGACCATAAAAATGAAGTGAGAATCTTGGTGGAAATCTTTGGGAAATAGTTCGACTGCAAAATATAATAATACTATAGTTAAACCGCCAGTAGGGTTGTTGTTTTCCAGTTTGAAGAACGTGCATGAGGTTGGAGGATGAGAGATGAGGAACAGAGTGTAAATTCCACTCATTCTCCATAGAAAAGGGAGTACCCTACGACCAGATGGCTGTGTCTGGTGAGCAACTGCCAAAAGATTGATGTCGCGACGTTATATATATGCTAGTTGCGCCGTAAACTCTGCTTGCGCGATTTAGGGTTTTGCGTGTCAGTGTGCTACTGTAGTTGGCATGTGGCGATATAGATGCCGCTACAATCTCGATTTCATTAACAGCACGTAGTATTTATCTGCATATACTTTTATTAGGGTTCAACGTCGTCCTGTTTGCAAACCTATATCTATTAAAACAAAAAAAAAATGTATATTCGTACATAAACCCAAAAAAATATTTGAACATAAAAGCGATTTGAATTTCAAATACAAACGGTCTGTAAATATTCCGAGTTAATTGCTTGGTGACAATTTTACGATCTCAGTCGGAATAATCGGGATCAGTGTTTGTTTTAAACGTTAACAATGGAAGCCTTATTGTTTTATCGTTCAAAACATCGAAACGGAATTTATTTCGTAGTTTTGTTTACGATTCTTATGAAATGTTCAATATTGGTGTACAAAAATTGGATATTTCAGATTATAGGTAGAAAAAAAAATTAGGAGAGTCGGTAATGCAATCTCCGTTAACAAGAATTTAAAGCTGTGAATCTGGGGAGCAATTCCCGTATTTCTAAGAAATTTTACATTCTAAGTAACCTCTCAAAATCTGTCTAAAATCTCTCTAAGACCCTTTGAACACGGCACGGTTTCCTTACGGTACGGCGTATAAACTGCGTCGTAGCAAAAACGTGTCAGTCAGCAAGCTTCTGTAGTGATCCATACAGCACTGATAACCGTGCTTATACGCGGCGAATAAACCGTAGATTTTCAAGGCAAAAAACCTTGTGTGTACAAAGGCCCTAATTTCCCAACACGTTATGACTTTGATTTTCGCTGAGATGAGAACTATATTTTGTACTTTTTTTTAATTACGAGACTGATTGTTATGCAAAGTCTATTTCAATATTTGCCCATCATTATCATCAGATTTTCTTCAAAATATTAAAACTATAGATAAATATTCTAATAATTTCAGAAGAATTTCCTTACAACGTGGCAATGCTGCCAGCTTTTTGGGCACTTTTCCTGTCGACAGCGATGCGGATGAATTTTTGGATGCCCTTTGATTACTTCTCTTCCTTTTTATGTTCTTTTACAAATTATTTTAAGACGGTTTTTAACATTCTTAAATTATGTAAATATAAATAAATACTATTATTACTCAGAAGTAAAGATAGGAATTCTTGAAAACAAAAGATACCGTTGAAAGATAAAACTACGAACATTACATAATTTGTCCCTTGTAAATTCCCAACTGTGTAATTCTACAGAATACTTAAACGTGGCTATTGTTCTAGCTCGAAGAAAAAGGTCACGTCAAACAAAGGACACAAATGAGACTTTTGAATATAAAAGTAACACATTCGCTTAGAAAATTATTTACTTACTACCTCTACTGTGCCTCCCAATCCTCCCATTATTAATTATCTTTTCTTTAAAATTGTTGACTTTCAAAAGTGTAATGAATGATTTATTTTGAACTAACAGCGCCCCGCGGTTTCACCCGCATTTGATCCCGTTGGATTATCGGGATAAGAAGTATTCTATGTGTTAATCCTGATTATAAAGTATTTGTATGCCAATTTTTATCCAAACCTGTTCAGTAATTTTTGCGTGAAAGAGTAAAAATTCAAACATCCATCGTCACAAACTTTCTCTTTTATAATATTAGAATGATAGTAGGATAGTATTTCACAAATTAAGAAATTTTTTTTTTGGTAAGTATTTTGCGACCTTAAAAAATTCACTATGCAATTTAATTTACTACGAATTACAACTGTGGTGCTACGAAGTGGCCTACGCGCTACGCTCGTAGAGGTCGTAGCAACTCAAGCCAAAAACATTAGGAATAAAGTAAAAATGTGTCCCAATGGACACGTGCCGGGCGCAATTCGCGACACGTGTAAGCTCGTTTTTACACATTCCAAACAGTGGTGGCAATGGGAATCCAGTAGTGAAGTGTATGAGTAAGCTTTTACACGTAACGACATACATAGTTCATCCAGATTAATCATACATTTGCCGACCTACCTATCCGGCACCAAAATGTGTTAAGCGCAGACCTAGATCGATCCGTTTTGTCTATCGTTATCTATCTATCTATGGAAATACTAATAACAAAGCTACTTATTTGCTCTGCGTAACCTAACGTAGGATTGGAAAAAAATCTATTTATATTTGTTAGCCTAATTATTGAGGGCTGCATCCGGTTAGACACCCTTACCCATACCCTTAGAAGCTCCTAAAGATCATAACGTGAAGTTAAATCTCTCTAACTTTTTTTAGTGCATTCCTCCTCCTTCCATTCAAACTTTGAAAAAAAAAATAGAGAGATCTCTAAGCGAATACGAAGTGACAGCGCGGGCACGTGCACGCGCTGTCACATCGCATCACGTGCACGCGCTGTCACATCGCATCACGTGATGCGATATGACGAATTGGGTCGGGGGAACAAGAAATTTCACGTGAACGTAGTCGCGAGCAGAAGCTATTACTCGTATATTAATAAACAACATACCATGACGCCTGAACTGTGCGAAGGGGTAGGCATACTTGTATACGTTGCAGTATAGATAAAACACCGGGTTTTTAGGACATTTTCGTGGTGGAGAAGCGCTCCATCAATGTTCACGGCCTTACACGACTTGCGGTTTAATGCAAACGGGATTTTAAAGTAAATGTTATTGATACTGACACTCAACTCAGATTCAAAGCATTTATTTCCATTTAGTCATTCACAGGCACTTTTAAATTATCAGGAAGTTTTATCAAAGCTACGAGTACTTGCCCGTTCCAAAGCGTAGATTCCTGTGTAGAAGAACTGGCATGGAACCCTCTACATGTGTACATACCTACAACATCTATATTAATAATAAAGCTGATGAGTTTTTTTGTTTGTTTGAACATGTTAATCTCTGGAACTACGAGTCGGATTTGAAAAAATCTTCTTGAATTTGATGGCCCAATCCTTGAGGAAGGTTTTATGCTATTAAATTTTTATTTATTTTTATGCTATTATTAGTTTTATGCTATTAAATTTAAATCACGCTAGAACTCTTCCGACCCGAGCAAAAAGAAAAAAAAAGTAAGAACGAATGCTAAGCTAAAAAGAAGTAATAGTGTGGGTAGCCGATGCGATCCGACGTGGTGAGGCGAGGGAACCAGAAATTTAACTCGTACGAAGTAACGGGCAGACAGAAGCTGCTTACACATCTATATCCACGGGATTCACAATCAACACAGCTGACATCATCAACCAATCGATAATTATTATTGCATCCATATTAATGAGCCCCTATGTTATTGTTCAGTCCGCAAGGGAAGCACGCTCCAAGTGAATTATCAACTAAAACCGTTCGATAATTACTATGTTTTATACCGTAGGTGAACACTTGGTATTGGCCACGCGGTGTTTTCAATGTCATCACACTAATATTATAAAGGCGACAGTTTGTGAGTGTGTGTGTGTGTTGTGTGTGTATGTTTGTTACTTCTTCACGATCAAACGGCTGGACTAGTTGTCTACTGTTGTTAGCTGTAGTAGTAGCTAGTACAAAATAAAATACGTGAAAATCATAAAAACAACTCAAATTCATGTTAAACAAATCCAATAATTACAAAATAACCAAAGACAGCAGAACAAAAACAAAATATAATGGCTTTTTTCACTTGACTTTTTTCATCACTGAAATAATCGTAATTGCAGCAGCTCTTTACCAGATTTCCCTTAACAACAACTTAGTAAATAAACCCTATCTCTAAACCCAATACCACAACATAGTCTAAAACAATAAACGTTAAAATTAAGCTCTTAACCGCTGTAAGCCGAGTGTTAAAACTTTAGTATAGCAAGTGATAAAGTTTATAGCAGTCATTACAAATTGTTAGCACTTGTAGACCAGACCTTATTGGTTATTACGTAACCAGGATCGTTCCAAGTAAAATATGACTAACAAGGAAACGTCGCGAGGTGTCCCTCACCGATTTAGTTGCGGCTTTACTATAATAATAATCTACATGAAAAATGATGAGATACTTATTTTTTTCTTTTTTGCTAACAAACGTTTTAAAGGGGTGAAAATCACCCTCAAAGTTCGTACCCCAAGATGATAGTTTGCAGTTTTCACATATTTCTAATAAAATTTTTCCAAAATGACTTTAACCACTTCTCACTTCTTCACTTCTAGATCACTTCAGACACCAATCTACATGGTCCTCAAAGATCAAAGATTATATCCGGATTTTTATATACACATTGACATTGATGAATTTTATATAAACAATGACATGGATATTTACTTTGTAAAGTATCTTATTTTTTATTATTATTACTGTGAGTGTGAAGACTATGTGGGTCATTTCTTTTTTTCGGTTTTCCTTGTTTTAATCATGACCTGGCAGTTTGAGTCATTTATGCGGCCTACCCAAATGTCCTTTCATTGGTATTGTTCGTCGAATCGTAAGGCTCCTCAAGTTCTGAGTTGAGCTGCACGATTTTTGACGAATGCGTGCACTGACTGGACAGGTCCGCTCAATCTGTGTGGTTCTTTACTCAAAAGACCATTTCAGACACCAATCTACATGGTCTTCACATTATCTGACCAAGATTATGTCTGGACTTTAAAAGAGACTGTGACCTCTGAGTTTGTTTCGGCCTTTCTTCTCAGAGTAGTCAGATAGGAAACGCCGACCTCATCTAGTTTAAAAAAATATGATTGACATGTAAAAGTGTTTGTACAAACCTACTTACAGAAAATAAATCATTTATAACCATTAAAACGAGCATAAAAAAATATGAAAAATACCTTTTTTTCACATATTTCTTTTTTCACATATTCTCTTCAGATTTATTATTAGTATAAAAGATAGATGATAGATTTATATTATGTGAGTAGCTGAAACATAATATGTTAAGTGTTTCTATATTTATGTCTACAATTTATATGGTGTAAATAACAAAGAGTTATTCTATTCTATGTTTCATTCCGGGTACTTTTGAAAAATCTAATTATGCATCTTGTGGCCCACTGCAGAAGGCTTCGTGGTTACCTACTTCATATATTAAATATTTCCATGCTCATATCATGGTGGAATGTATCTTTACGCAGAAATTGTATGTAACATCTTTTGTACCTAGCGCATTTTATGCAAATAAACGAGTTTCATTTGATTTGATAATATCTCATGACGTGACCTGAGAGCTAGGCTATTTTTGGGCCAAAGAATCAGCATTTCCATGCAACGTGGCAATGCTGCCAGCCTTTGGGACATTTTTCCCTTAGACAACGATGCGGATGACTTTTTTGATGCTCAATAAGCTCTTCCCGTGAAAGTAAAATAAATGTTTACAAGTTAATTGACTACAGCCGATAAAGTTCAGTTACCTATTCATAGCCCGGGACAATGGGGCTATATTGCCCATAAAACCCATCAACATAAATTACTTACTTACATCGCATAGCAAAGAGCAAAAAACCAATAAAAAAAATCAAGTCTTTAGCCTTTTACATCCTTTTTGTCGCTAAAAATAAAATGTCATAGTAAAACATAATTTTATGTAAATCATATATTTTTACGGTCCTCAAAAACGTTCACACGTATGTAATTTCACGAGACACGTGTTAATATTAGGATTTTTTTGTCGTATTTAGGGTTCCGTACCTCAAAAGGAAAAACGAAACCCTTATATTATATATTATGTTATTTAAACATATTTATGCATCATTGCTGAGTGGAAGCCTTCTTGTCACAGTCATGACGTGCAGCCGTCGACTATTTCTGCTTTGTGCTCGTGATTATAGATATATTTTGGTTTTATTTTTCCTTATTATTTGAATTAATTATCTTTTTTTATGCACGTGTCTCTGTGACAAATAAACCTATTTTTCTTCCTTTCTTATAAGATCACTTCGTTGTCTGTCTGTCAAGAACCTTTTTCTCAGGAACGCGTGGAGTTATCAAGTTGAAATCAATATCAAATACTCAGGGCTGCAATCCATTAAAGCAGTGAAAAAATCAAACTTTAACGCAGTCAAAACATATTGGCGTTTATGTTCCGTTTATGCCGCATATTTCGACACTGGCAAAGGAATCAAAACCTATAGGGTACTTCCCGTTGACCTAGAATCATGAAATTTGGCAAGAAGCAATGTCATGTAGCACAAGTAAAGGAAAAAATCCGAAAACCGTAAATTTGTAGTTCGTAGCTACAAATTTGTACGGAACCCTCGCTGCGCGAGTCCGATTCGCACTTGACCGGTTTTTTTACAACTTAATAGCTGAAAGGGTGTAAACTTTTATGATGTTGAAGAATTACCGATTTCGTGTACGTTGTATAAAGACCTGCCCCTTGGTTTTGGGCGTGGGTCCTGAGTTCGATTCCCAGTTCAGGTAAAGTGTTATTTAGTTTTCCCTTATGGAATTTCTTATTAGACACCCCCGTGCCTCGGAAAGCACGTTTAGCTTTGGGTTCTGCAGCTGATCTCTTTCCGGTCGTGTCGGATTGCCGTGCCAGCAGAATATGAGAGTGAGGGAAGAGAAAGGGCACCTGTGTCTGCGCACATAATTGTGCACTGTAATATCTCCCGCGCCGAAGGCCAATATCTATTGAGATTGCCTGCCACGGCCGCAGTACGGTCTAGAGCGCTATATTATATAGTCCTCCAGACTTTAGGTCTTTATATAATATAACAACCTAATATAACGCCTGATAGAAGGTGTTCTAAAAGGCGAAAGACAGACGACCCAATTGTTTGACCTTTACAAACAACGAATATTAAAATGAGTCGACAGTAAAACTTTTGAGACGAGAAACGTCAAGCTTATCGTTTTGAATGTGACAAGCTAGAACTGTCAAAACTTTACCGGTTCGAAGCAGTTCTTTTAATATTATTATTATCATTTATAATTTGTACGAAATTTTCAGTTAGGTAGGTAAAATTTTTATGACCGATCCAAGGATATTTTTAACTCTTTTTTATTTATTTAGGTTCAGTTTAAGTAACAAGTAAGGTTCTGTTATTATTACGACTGTTCATATTTTTATTCAAACAACCCACAATTTTCCTGTCGCAAAACTAATTAACACTCTAGGCTAATAGTACGTAGTAGTTTAAGTAAATTTGAGCGAGTCACAAGACACTACAATAGTAATTGATTGCAATTGATCGTTTCGGGGAACCCTAAAGTGGCTTGCGGTAGGAGTTGACTGGTAGAAATCGTGACGTAAGGAAAATGCTATGCTATGCCCCCTCCATGACTTTCTCTCTCTATCTCTCTGTATATTTCTATTATATATGAGTGTGTGTGTGTGTCCGAGCGAGTATCGCGTCAGGAAACTCGTTCCTGATGACATGTTTTGTTTCTACAACACTTGTGTGAGGCAGCCATTTTCTGTTTCTTCTGTAATTCATTTCGATACATACCTATAATTATGAGGAAAATCTAAATAACTTTGGAACTGGTAAAAATCACTTCATTTCTTTCACTTTAATTTAATTTATCTTTGAAATAAAGATAAATTAAATTAAAGTAAAGATATACAGTCCGTATTACAAAGAAAGCGTTAGTATAGTTGTTAGTAGTACCCACAAAAATAAATTGAAAAGGTGGTAGTAATTTGTTTGTATACAAAACCATTTACACAATAGCACTTAGCTTCAAGTCAAATACCTAAGTTTATATAGTGAAAACAAGTTTTAAATTAAAAATATAATAACTAACGAAACAGCCTACAGGCACTGTACAAAAAAAAAAACTTAAGACAGTCCTTCTAAAAAAATACTTTAGCGTGAATTTTCCGTTAAAACCTTAGTTTGCTGAAAAAATGTTTCGTTAAACATTCAAAAGTTGATCAAGGCTGCTCGATTACAATCCGTCGATACAACATAAGTACCCTCTTAGGAGTTCAAAAGAAATAAGACGATGTCCAATTTAAATATTCAATTTGTTTTTTTGTTAAATCTGGCAACTTTAGGTAACCGACCGTACTATATCTCTAGAGACAGTTTTTTGTTATGCTTGACATACTCTAAGCGGGTCTTTTGGGCCTACCTTCGTTTAATTTAAGTACTTTTAAATCAAATTCAGTTCTCAAGTTCAGTCACTTTTTAGGGTTCCGTATCTAAAGGTTGTCAACGGGATCCTATTACTAAGCCTTCGCTGTCCGTCCATGCATCCGTCCATCCGCCTGCCCGTTTGTCACTGGGCTGTATCTCATGAACCGTAATTGGTAGACATTTGAAATTTTCACAGTGTGTAATTCTAAGGCTGCTATAACAACAAATAATAAAAATAAAATAAAATCAAAAATTTAAGAGGGTCTCCATACAAGAAACTTATTTTTTCCACCGATTTTTGCCTTGTGGTACGGAACCCTTTGTGTGCGAGATCTACTCACACTTGGCCGGTTTTTTCATCCTAGTGTTCTTCGTGTCTACGTAACACAAGAAAACATAACATAAAAATAATAAACATTAGTAGAGAAACGTAACAAAGTTGGTGAAAATATGAAAAAACTAAATAAAAAAGCAACGCAAAGTAGCTAGATGTATAATACTACTCTGGCGTCTATTGAATAGCGAAAACATTTCTCTGCAAAAACTTATTAAATTTCACGTGAAACAACACAACAGGTAAGTGCTAAAAATCCCAGCTGGTCGATTCTGGAAATATCTCACCGTGACAACTAAGGTGAAGTGAGCTTAGAGTGAGCTGTGAGTCATACTGATGTTAGGGATTGACACTATTGACGACTCACTCCACGCTCACTTCACCCAAGTTTTCACGGTGAGATGGCTACAGAATCGCACAGCTGGTACTGAAAATTCTGTTTCACCTACATACCTACCTATACATCTACATATTATTTATTTATTTATTAACTATGGATGAATTAAAGCTAAAACAAACATAATAAAAAATAGAGTGTAAGACTGACAGCCAATTGAAAGTCATCATCATCCACAGCCCGACTTCACCCACTGCTGGCCGTAGCCCTCACCAATCCCCAGGCTCCTGTACCAGCCTCATCCAGGTTCTACCCGCGATGGTAATATCTAGATCGCTTTCCGTGTCTATCTAAATGATGGCGTTGTTTTTCTAAACTACACAACGGATTTTAATACGATTTTCATCACAATTTAGAGAATGTATTTCTATTAAACTGACACAACACAAACTTACTTACTTACTTGGTTATTAAGTACAAGAATGTTTTTATTCGATAGATGAGCTCTTTCAAAAGTGTCCCTGTAAATTGTGTACATTAAAGCACAGATATATTTGACTGTTATCTAAGTAAGTACCTACATAAATTTACAAAATGTAGTTATAGTTAATATATTATTGTACTTTTGCATGCTAAATATTGGCCAAATGTGTGTTACTAAATATTATATTATAAGAACTTCGTGTACCTACCATATTTGATGCAATAAATGAATTGAATTGAATTACAATTTACAAAGAAATCTCAAACTTTTGTTTAATCGTAAAAACGATGCGAGGGCGGGGCAGTTCAAAAATCAGCTTTTCCCTACATTTACGTTCGCATAACTCGTCAAAAAGTAGGGAACAGCTGATTTTTTTTCGCGACCGATTATTAAATTTTTTGTATATCGTCACAAAAGGCGATAACAAGAATGTGGTATCATTTACTGCATATATGTGGATTCCATACTGTAATATCATTATTCTGTACGTTAGTATGTCACTAAACTCCTCCTAAGCGGCTAGACCGATTTTGATGAAAGTTTTTGTGTCTAAACACACAAAGAGTGGGTCCCTGGTTTAGATTCACAATTGGACCCGGTAGGTGGCACTGCGATCGAGTTCTAAGAAACAGTATAACGTGTGTCCGGTCAGCTAGCTTAAAATAAAACGGAAAATACCAATCGCAAAATTGACTGGCGAGCCAAAAGAATTCGCACCAATTCCCAACTCCCTAGTTGTATGAAAGTGAATTGACCTAACGGTCGAATGACCCGCGCTAACAAGGCGGCATTAGTGATGCGATATCGAATCAAAAGTATCGACGCACTGTTCGTTAATATTGGTACTCGGGCTGTTGGTTATTGGTACTTACGTTACGTACGCACGTACTTTAGTACGCGTGGCTTAGATATGTTCCCGTCTGTATCTTTGACACCTGCTGTGCGACAATGACAGGAATATTGGTAATCTCAATAAATAATATTATATACACTAATTAAAGTCCCTGCCTGGATTCGTACACCCGACCTTCAACTCGTATGTTGGGGCCGATACCACTGGGCCGCCATTCAACCATCATTTCATCTCTCGACCATCATTTTGATCAAAATTTTGCACTTTTATCGGTATAGCTCTCATTCGCCAAGGCTTTGTGAAAAGTATACGAGTAACATGCGACAAGAGACTTCGTTCCAAAAAGTATATCAACCATAAAAAATACCGATACGACCCAAACATCGATACTTTTTTTCGGCGCCCTAATCAACGGTAATTAAACTAGCGAGCCACAAACTGAGCTAGCCACGTGTATTGATTTTAGTTAACTGTGGACTGACGTCGTTCGGCCCCTCGGCTTTGTTTAGCTAGATCGGATGGGCGCAGAATAATTAATGAGTACGTAGTACACACAGCGTCAGTATGTGGTAACCCCTCAAGTTTTAAAATTTTACACTGCTACAACATTGAATTCGTTACGAATAATCTAAAGAATACTTCAAAAAGAGTTCACTGATTCGACTTGGATTCGAACCACCCCATCACCGGACGTCATCATACTCATACCGGCAGCTTAACGAACTAGCTAGCGAACTGTTACTACGTCGACCCCGTTTGTCTTTTTAAAAAAAAACACAATAATTCTACTGGAACCACTTTAATTCACCACAATACAAAAACACTGGCACACAAGTTCTTAGGTACATAAATTTCGGCAATGTCCCTCTTAATTGCTCTCTTAATTTTGGCAACTAGTTTACGCGGCAGCGGGCAGAATCTAACTAACTCAATTAACCATATTATTTCTGTGCATTGGGTAAAAATGCAACATCAGTAATTTAGTAAAGGAAAAGTACACTACAAATAAGTAAAAGCTGACTTAGGCTTTATTGCCTTGTAATAAGGGTTATAACAGCTCCCCCTTTTAAACGAAGCTTTATCTCGTAAAGATGAAGCGAAGTGAGATTAAAGATGTAGCTTTTAAGAGAGACAACTTACAGTTTATATTACATTAAATATTAAGAGTTACATAATTTAGAATGAAAATTGACAGCATAGTGAATTGATAGTTTTACATTTAAAAGTTTAGATTTCTATTTGACGGGAATTTGACTCTATTAACCTTACTAGTGGATTTATAATTTGGGTAATGAGTAGGCAAAGACTGAACTGACTTATTGTCTTCTTCAGAAGTTGAAGATACTTCCGTCATCTCAATACTATTTGAAATTTTGGACCTGCGTATGGTATTTTTATTATAACACTGATTAAATATTTGCACGCAGCATCCAGCATTAGAATTGTTTTTGTTCTTAAAGTACCTATATAATTTATAAACTAAGTATAAAAATAAACACACAATTAGAATATAAGTAAAAGTAGAATAGTAAGGGCCATATTTAATAAAATGAGATTCCTTTTCCAGATTATTCAGTTCTTGCTCTAAACTATCCATTTGATGAGTTGCATACTTGAGAGAATCTAAGTTAATTTTACTCAAAGAGATTGGCGACAAATGTGGTAAACTCTTATTAAATATGTCCTTCTTACAGCAGTCATCAGCTGTTATATCAAAGCTTATATCTAAAGGAGACTTAGTAAGTATAGAATAAGAACTAGTCGGTATCAACTGAACCGTTTTAGAATACCCAATACAATTAGACGATAGTTTTACAATTCCTGTTCCTGTAATTGAACGGTCTTCAATGTTTTCATCACATTTAATAGTTAATTTATTTGTATTTGATTGTACATAGATCCATTTGTTATTTCTTAATTTTTGCCAAATATCTATTTGACCATATAATATTTTAGCATTGCATTCTGTGGGTAATGACAATGTTACCTCAGTTAAGATTTTAGATTCACAATTAGGGTTACTTATACATGAGTATATAGTATTTAATTCACAGATAGAAAAATTACTATTTATTATTTTACATTTATCAAGAGTGTCCAACATAGCATAATGCATCCTGTCATCACTTAATGCAATATAAGAATTAGAAGGTTGAATTAGAGCAAATGTATTATGTGAGTCATCGTGAGGTGTAGGTAGTGGTATGTTCTTATAGGTCATGAATTTATCAGGAGTGATCAAAGGGATCTGTAATATAAAAATGACCTTATTATTGTAATAATAAGAACTAAATTCGGAAACATCAATGATAGAATGAATATTTTGAATAGTTAAGGGAACTGGAAAATCTAACCTTTTGCTTACTTGACTACTATGCTTAGTTAATTCTAGATAAAGATTTAAGGGACTTATAACACTAGGATGTAAAACATTAACCTTAGAAAATAAAATAGAATTAAGTGTAGTATCTAGTAAATTAGTTATAGCAAGTAAAGAACCTTCGATAATGTTAAGAAGGTTGTTTAACTTTGAAGTATACAATAATAGGTTATCGGTTTTTGTTGTTTGGGAAAGTATTTCATTCATGTGATTTATTTGGGTGTTTAATTTCATCTCATTTTGATTGAGTTTGTAAATAGTAGTGTTAAAATTATTTATAGTAGACTTGACTATGTGAATGTTATCTCTCATTAAATGAAATATTTCTGTTTCACTCTTTTTGCATGACTCAATTGCAGCATCATATTTTCGGGCATCATCTGCGTCTAATGTGCCGAAAAAAAACTTTAAGATTTCACCTCCGAATTCTAAAGATCGTTTGACTTTATTTGTCAATTGGTTGGAGATGATATGCGATAATGATTGCAATTTGATAGAACTAGACTGGATTAAAACCTCGATAGGGCTAGACATGTCTTTGCATGTACCTAACTCTTGTGGTTGAATCTTACTGCACAAGTTTATAGTGTCGTGTAACAGAGATTCGATTTTATTAAGATACGGTTCTAAAGAAACTAAATCTACGTGGGTGATCACTTTCCAGTAATCAGTATAAAAATTAATATTAGTAGTAGGTTCAAAATAAATCCCGGGGCTATGATAGATTGGGATGATGCTTGATTCGGTGCGGCCGAGGCATGAAGTGCCATAACAACATGTTATTCTGAAAAGAAATATAGTACACAGGTTAAGAACTGGAAGGCTTAATTTCATTGGTATGGTATTTAATAGCTTTGCGACCTACTTGTAGGGTTACATTGTGTTTGTTATGGGCTTTAATAATTTTATACGGGCCTTTCCATATAGGCGATAAGGCTTTACGAAGCCTATGATGTTGTTTGAGATAAACCATATCTCCTACCTTGTAAGTAACGTCACGGGAGTTTGCGTCATAGTATTGTTTTGATTTTTCTTTACTGTTTAAAATGTTTTGAATGGCTTTCTCGCGACTGAAGCGCATTCTATATTGTAAAGCTCGAATATATTCGTTGTATGTATTTCCAGAGCTTTCATATAATGAGTTTGGAATGGATGGTTTATAACCATATAATAACTCGTGAGGAGTAAAGTTAGTCGTACTATGAGGTGTAGTATTATAAGCTAGAATTGCAGTAAATAAGTAACAATGCCAGTCGTTCTGGTTCTCATTAACGAAGGATTTTAGGTATTCTTTTAAAGTAGCATGTGAGCGTTCAAGAGCTCCGTTGGTTTGTGGATGATACGGAGTAGTAAAAAGGGCCTTGACCTTTAGTATTTCGGTCAATTGTTTAAATAATTCTGAAGTAAAACATGTACCTAAATCTGTTAGAATGGTTTTGGGAAAACCAAAAAGAGACATAAAATGAACAAGGTTTCTGGCTATTTCTTCACTAGTAGCCGTAACCATTGGGTAAGCGCTAGTAAATTTCGTTAAGTCATCTTGTAAGGTTAAGATGAATCTAAAGTTTTGATAGCCTGCATCGGGTAATGGACCTACGACGTCAAGGGCCAATCTTTCAAACGGTCTGGTAGATGTGGAAGTTATCTCCATCGGAGCTTTATTTGATTTCCTTAAAGGCTTATTGATTTGGCAAAGCTTGCATTTCTTTACGTATTGTTCGATGTCAGACCGCATTCCCTTCCAATAATAGGCAGCTTTAATACGAGAGTACATTCGTTGTGACCCTGGGTGGCCAGCTATAACAGAGTCGTGATTTTCTTTTAATATTTTAGGGACTTCTACAGGAGTAGGATAGATTAATTGATTTTTATATATGTAAACTTTTATATTGGTATCGTGGAAAATATAGGAAATCATATTATAGATTTTAGAATACGTGAGCTTTGAAAATGGGTCCGTGAAATCTGGTAATGCAAGGTTGGTAATGTTCTGGCAATCAATTAGTAAGTTTCTAAGCTTAATTAGTAAGATATAAACATCTCTATAATTAGTTTCTTCATAGTGATGTACTTTTGTAAAAAGAAAATAGTAGGTTTTATTTTTGTCATTAACACATTGAATTGTAAGTGGTTCGCGTTCAGAATTTAGTAAATCAGCAGAATTATCGAGCTGCGATAATATTTCCTCGCAATGAGGCATGGAGTAGTCAAAGTCTAAAGAGACTGGACAAGCGATTGTGTTTAACTTAGATAAGTGTAGTCCTTGAATACACTCTTCGATGATGGTATTTGGGATTGGTAGTTGATTTGTAAATTGAGCCTTGAAATACTGTTCGTAAGAGAAATTATTTAAATTATTTACGTCAATAGCATTGATAGGACAACGGGATAGTGCATCGGCATTAGAATTGAGACGACCTTGTTTATAAACGATTTCATAATCGTATTCTTCAAGTTTGAGGCGCCAGCGAATGAGTCTACTACCTGGATCTTTTACATTAAATAGCCACACGAGGGGCCTGTGATCTGTTATTATTTTAAATCTATTACCATATAAATATGGTCGGAAAGTTTTAACGGCAAATATAATAGCTAATAACTCTTTTTCCGTAGTTGAGTAATTACCTTCAGGCTTATTTAGAGTGCGCGACGCGTAAGCGATCGGCTTATCTTTGCCGACGGGACCCTGAGACAGTATGGCGCCAATGGCATAGTTACTTGCATCAGTAGTAACATTAAAAGGCTGTGAGAAATCAGGGTACTGTAGAAGAGGGGCAGTAATTAGTTTTTCTTTTAGGATATCGAATGCATGTTGCTGTTCTGTGTCCCAGTGGAACACAGCATCCTTTTTTAATAGAGACGTAAGCGGTTTAGTTAATTTGGAAAAGTTTTCAATGAATCGGCGATAATAGCCTATTAGGCCTAGAAACGACTTAATATTTTTAGGATTTTTAGGAACTGGAAATTGCGATACAGCGCTGACCTTTTCAGGATTCGGAGATACACCTTTATCGGTGATAATATGGCCAAGGTAAGTTACTTCATGCCTTAGGAACTCACACTTGTCCGGTTGGAGTTTTAAATTGTATTCGCGAAATTTGTCGAATACTAGTTGTAATTTTTGTATATGATCTTGGAGATTTTGGCTATAAACTATACAATCGTCAAGATAGATATAGCAATGAAGGCCTTGTAAGCCTGATAGCACAGTGTTCATAAGACGCTGAAAGGTGGCAGGGGCATTTTTCAGCCCAAAAGGCATTCGGGTAAATTCGTAGTGACCTGACATGTCTGAATTTGTGTTAACTGTGAAACCTGTTTTAGGCGCGTCCTTGGGACAAGTTTTCAGTTGATGGAAGCCACTTGTGAGGTCTAGTGTGCTGAAATATTTAGAGTGACCTAATTGGTCTAAAATATCAGTGATAAGAGGCAGTGGATAGGATTCAGAAACAGTGACATCATTAAGACGGCGATAGTCAATGACTATCCTCCACTTTTGTTTGCCGGAAGCGTCCATTTTTTTCGGGACTACCCAAACTGGGGCACTCCAAGGCGAAGTTGAATGCCGAATAATATTTTGGTCTAGCATTTTACGAATTTGGGAATCGACTTCCTCCTTGTGGCATTCAGGGAAACGATATGATTTTACGTTAATAGGTGGGGCATCACCTGTGTTAATAGTATGCTCAATAGCATTCGTGAAGGTTAAGGGTTCACCTTCGACATGAAAAATATCTGTATAGTGGGAGCAGCATTCTAAGAGAGCCTTTTTCTCTTCATCGTTTAGATGAGAGCAGCGGATAAGATGTAGTACTTTATTTACGCGATCACTTTTCGAACAAGAAATAGCATTAATATTATAAGAGTTCACAATTGAAGAATCAAGTTCAAAAGGCGTCGCTGTTACTTGGTAATCTTTTATTTCAATGTCACACTCTGTAGTATTTAAAATAGTCACGTTTGTTTTCCCATTCGGTTTAATTGAGACAATGCAATTAGCGACATAAACGCCTTCACGTAAGACGTGATCTAATATGAGAGCTTCATTGTTTTGATAAAGTTTGGGAGAGTAATTTGATACAGTGCACTCGATAACTACTTCAGATCGAGCTGGAATGTTGTATGAAGGTTGAGTATAAACAATAGGAATGGAATGATTTAATATGGAAATTGATTTTGAAGAGTAATCGATATTTGTTTTAAAATAACTGCAAAAATCACTACCGATTATTCCATCATAATTAAGAAGATTGATGTCGTCTTTAGTGACATGAAACTTGTACTTATGTATATTACCCGATAAGTTGAACTCCATTTGGAAGGTACCTAGAGTTTCAACTGGGGTTTCTGAACTGTTAATGCCCTTTAATTTGACCGTTTCAGTAGATAAACTTGGAAGTTTTTGTAAACAGGACTCTTTTACAATACTAATGGTTGATCCTGTATCAATAAGGAAGCATAACTGTTCGCGAGCGTGGTTAGTATTTAGATAAGTATGAGGTAAAGCTACCTTTTTACAGTAGTCATTAATTTCGTATATAGGTTTAGAATTAGTATAAGATGTTTGTAATTTATCGGTACATAACTGACATTTTGTTTTATCACTAGGCATAGAAGGACTCAGTTTAATTGACTGAGATGAATATTCGGTAGGACTCATCTCTTTTGGATGAGATGCAAATTTAGTAGAACTCATCTCTTTTGGATGAGATGCGACTTTAGTAGAACTCATCTCTTTTGGATGAGATGCGAATTTAGTAGAACTCATCTCTTTTGGATGAGATGCGAATTTAGAAGAACTCATTTCTTTTGGATGAGATGCGAATTTAGTAGAACTCATCTCTTTTGGATGAGATGCGAATTTAGTAGAACTCATCTCTTTTGGATGAGATGCGAGTTTAGAAGAACTCATCTCTTTCGGATGAGGTGCGAATTTAGTAGAACTCATCTCTTTCCGATGAGGTGCGAATTTAGTAGGACTCATCTCTTTTGGATGAGGTGCGAATTTAGTAAAATTAGTATAAGGATTAGCATAGGTCGTGTCATTTAGAATTTTGTTCGATTTTGGCAGACACGGTACCAAAATCTCGTTTAGTTTAAATTATCATCATTAATTTTAGCCGTACTTTCACACGTGTGTGTAAGTGCGTCATTAGAGTTAGTAGGTGCCGAGTTACGGTCACGTTGTGCATTGTCAGCGGCTTGCCGTTGCTTCATATTATATTGAAGTTTGCGACACTCTTTGATCACGTGACCGACATTTTTACAATAATTACAAGTTTTAGGATTATCTTCGAGTTTAGTATTAGAATTAGGAGATGGTGAATTTTTGTAAATTTTAGAATCTCTATCATGTTGTTTTTTATTTTTAAAACATTCTGATGAATTATGACCTGACTTGTTGCAAATAGAACACTGTTTAGGAGATTTTAGATTAGATCTGGATAAGTTATATAACTTTTCTTCATCAATAGCATACTGTATAGCTTCATTGAGATTAGAGGGATTTTTGCAACGGACAATAGTCGATATGGAAGGGTTTAACCCTAACATAAAAGTGTTTAGGGCAAGGTCCTCCATGGCTGCTATTCTGCCAGGCAGTTCCTTCGCATTTTTGCAACTATAATGTATGTCTGACTGTATGCGAGTCAATATTGACTCCACCCTTAAGGAATAAATAGTAACATCTTCATTGGATAATTGCTTACAGTGCTGTAGATCTGATAATAAATGTGTGGCGTGCTTTTTCTCCCCGAAAGTAGCCTTCAGGAAGGTCTTTAGCTCTGACCACGATGAAAATGATTTAAGGCTGCATGCAACCTGCGCTTTACCTTCTAGCTGTGAAATTACAAATTTACATAGCACAGTTTGTTGGTCTACAGAAGCCAAGGTCATGGCATTCTCACAGTTTGTAAGAAATGCAGGGAGAGTTTCCCTGTCACCATTATAAGGCTTAATAAATTTGGTTAAGAAAGATAGTGTAATTTTGTCTGACATTTCCTTTGGTTTAGGTAACTCTTGTTTAACGGACATAAAAGATTATGATGTGTTGGACAAAATTAAGTTTAACAGTTAAGTAACAATGTTAGAATAATGAGAAATAGAAAAGACAAAACAATTAAAGTCAGTGAAGATAGAAAAACAGTGTAGTGTTAAACTATTTAGAATTATATGTGTACCAAATACAGAGACACGAATTCAGGGACACTTTAAACTGGAAAAATGGTAGTTCACAAGAAACACTCACAGTAACACGATAATTGCTGACACCTGCATTATCAGGTGCGCGGTGGCAGCTCGGAGTCCGGAGTCACGTTGCGCTGTGACGTATAGACGAAGTTGCACTTTCACACGGCTGGTTGACTGTGGAATTTCTTGAGTTTGAAGGTTGGTGAGTTAGACCTGGGGCTGCTGGTGATGCTGATACCGTCTGGAGCGGACTCACACTATAGAGTGGAGGCTGACCGTCGTCCAAGTGTCGATGTGGCTGGAGCGGGCTCAAGCCGGAGGGCTGAGGCTGACCGTCGTCCAAGTAGTGACGCAGGCTTGACCTTGGGTCAAGTCTCACTGTCGGTCAATTGACGGGGGCTGTAGGTTCGGGATACCAGTATCTGTCTGACTCAACGTCGTAAGATTTCGTCTCTGGTATCCCACTTCTGACACCAATTTGTTACTACGTCGACCCCGTTTGTCTTTTTAAAAAAAAACACAATAATTCTACTGGAACCACTTTAATTCACCACAATACAAAAACACTGGCACACAAGTTCTTAGGTACATAAATTTCGGCAATGTCCCTCTTAATTGCTCTCTTAATTTTGGCAACTAGTTTACGCGGCAGCGGGCAGAATCTAACTAACTCAATTAACCATATTATTTCTGTGCATTGGGTAAAAATGCAACATCAGTAATTTAGTAAAGGAAAAGTACACTACAAATAAGTAAAAGCTGACTTAGGCTTTATTGCCTTGTAATAAGGGTTATAACAGAACCCATACGATGAGCGATGAAATTGTTATCTACTATCGTCCGAGTCACTTTTTCTTTAGGTCTCTGTCTAATCGATAGATGTTATAACTTGAGAGTATTCATTAATTTTACTAACTTACGTTTTCTTTATAAAATTAATCTTTACCCTCAAGTTATAACAACAACGTTTGATGTATACGTTCACTATGTCAATCTAAAAGATTTCTAGCGCTTCCTGTTTTACCATTTGTTGTCTAGGGACTCGTTTGTGTTAGTTGGCAAAATATGTATAATATGAAAACTGTAAATTTTATCATCAAATCAAATTGTAAAATAGAAATCTTTGTGGTAAAATAAGATCAAAGTTTTGTTAAATAATAGCAATAATAAATATTATTAAATGATTATTAAAGAAAAAAAAAACATTTTAATAACTTATAAATATTAATATAATAACTTTATAAATATTACTAAAACAAAATAGGAAAATACTTTATATTAAAAAAATATAATGTAGGTATGATAAAAATCACAAGTCGTGCCTAGGATCTGAACTTCCAATCTTATGCACTGCAAGCAGTCTCGATACCTCTGGTCTAATTAGACGTTAAAGAACTCTTCGTAAATGTTAACCCTATTTGGTAACGCCATCTCTTGAGGTTTTTAATAATTAATTAATAACACCAATGGACAGTTATTTTTGACGTCATTGTCAGAACAGGCGATATATTCCTTTCCTCCTCCTACAAATGCACGTCTAGAAGCTTTTCGATTAGCTAGGCGTGGATGAGTCCGCTGAAGGCTGTTGGGCCGTATGGCAGTGCTGACTGCTGCGCGCAGCAGCAACTTAATTCGCTCCAACCGCTTTCGCTAAGAACTGTGATGAACAATATAAACCGCCCGCGGGTGTGATTCAGTGAAGTGATACACGAGAGACTCTTGGGATCAAGTGCTTATCGTCCTGAACACGGGTCGCGAGGGAAGATATAGTAAGGTAAGACGTGCTTTCCTTCCTTCCTTGTTATTCCTAACAATTGATCACCCGTTCATCATTTAGCTCTTTCTAGGCGATCACCGCCATCCTCTAAATACAGTCCACTTAAACTTAAAACTCATTTTCAAAATCGCCTACTTATATGAATGTGTAGATTTACATAACACTATTATTGCTTAACGCTTGTTTGCTTTGCGCAATAATAAAAGTATTAACATTTTATTGATAAAAAATCATATTAAAAAAAAACTTTTAAAAAATAAATACTAACTTAAACTTATTTATTCACTAAAACAATACATTAATTATAATAAAATTTTTTGCAAAATACAAAAACCAACTTGGGTCTATCTCGGATTTGAACGCACATGTCTTTTGGGGGGGTAACCACATAATGGAGCTGTGTGTACGTAGTGATTAGTTGAATGGTTTATTGTGAGTTTTTGTTTGTGTTAGTGTGATGAGTAAATGGACAGAGGAATGAGGATGAATAGAAATGGCTTTATTTGAAATGGTTGGGAAATATCTAAGCTATAATAAAGCTGAAGAGTTTGTTTGTATGTTTGTTTGAACGCGCTAATGAAAGTACTATGTAGTTGGATTTGAAAAATCTTTAGCCATTTGATAGCCTAATTCTTAAGGAAGGAAGGCTATTTATCATCACGCTACGAACGTTAGTCATTAGAATTATGGAAAGGATCAAAGAGCAAGCTATTGTAAACCCACATTTCGCCAGGTATGTTAGAGCCACATATAATAGGGGACGCGCCTGTTGACGCCTTTACCATAATTAAAATAAATGCCTAAACAGCAATGATTTCAAATAAATATTTTAGTAAAACACTTAAATATCCATTGACAGCTTGCCGCGGGTGACCATCTTTTTATACCGAGATCCCTCCGTGCCTCGGAAAGCACGTTAAGCTGTTGGTTGCCATTCGTGGATCTTTGACAGTCGTTCAGATCTTCGCAGACGGGTCGTCAGAAGCCCGAAAGTCTGACAACCAGACTTACCAAGAGGTATAGTGTTACCCAGTAACTGGGTTGCGGAGTTCAGTTAGGCAATCGCACCATGTAAAATACTGGAACTAAGCTGCATCTGCTTAGACTGGAAGCTGACCTCAAAAATAGTCGAGAAAAGGTTAGGTTAGGATGATCACTTGAATCTGATAACAACATAAATGTTGAACAAAATAAGAACACAATTCCACCTTAATGCTGGGATGCGCTACGTAGCCCGCGAAATTCAAAGGACATTGCTCTGCGCCCATACATTGTTCGCCCTGGAACCAAGAGTGTCGGAAAATTATGTGTTGTATTGTCGATCATTAGTAAACTCTTATAAGATCTTGTTTTTATAGCAGATTAGCTGCAGAATAGCAAAAAACGTAAGAAAAATCGAATTTCACGGCTACCCTGACGCTTCACCCTTAAGCATCCAATATAAAGTCTCGAAAGCACTCACTTTTAAATTTATTCTCCACAAAGTTACTTTAAAACTACTCAACAACTTAACCTTTTCAAGCTCGTCTCAACTTCGATCTCAGTGTAAAAGTAACGCGATGGAATAAGTTTGTAACCTGGGGCGGCCATTTTGACTGGCCAATAGACTAAGCACGATTAGATACAACTATGTTAATGCTTTTGCGTTAACTCTGTAGGTATTAGTCTGAAAATATAGAAAAGTGGATTTAAAAAAAGATACCATACTTATTTCAAGATTTTTTTTTCGTTCGTGGGTGCGTTCTATAGCACAAATCTCACTTTGCAGAGATGAACAAACCTGTACAAGTGCTTACAGATAAACTAGCAATCCCGCCCCTGCTTCGCAAGGTTTTTATTATTTTTCTAAACATCGACAGTTCTTTAAGTATATGTAAGCTCTAATTAATGTCTTTTATACATAAACTTTCTGGAATCAATTCTCTAAATAATGGCGATAACCTGATCAATGCCACGGACACGAAAATCAACTTTAATTTATATTTTTTTATAGATCTCGCCTCTGATATGGAAACGGGACCCTTTGATATGGAAATCACTACCCCATTATGAAATATCATCCGTGCATCAATTGTTCACGGTGCATTCATTCATTCATCCTGAAATGACATGTCATGTCGAGTCATGATCGAGTTATCACAGTTTTTCAAATAAGTATGACGTTCGAAAAGTACAGATTCTCAGCCTAATTTGAATAAGTGACTTTTGATTCTGATTTTAAATTGTATATTGACATATTTTGCAGTGTACCTACAGTGTACTACTATTAACCGTGTTAGGAAAGTTAAAATAGCGCTCCATGTAAAGTCAAAAAAATGTATTGTTTATCAATTTATTTTGTTATTCATTTCATTTTACGATCATTCGCAGCGCAAGTGAAAGATGCTGAATGCCTAAATTCAGTACCGTTAGAATGTTTCAATGATGAATTAATTTTTCACTTTTGATTTTTTTTTTTGTTCAGACTTCGAGTGAAAGATGCTGGATGAAAGATACACGTGAAAAAAAGTGAAGTTTCTGTTATCAGGTTAACAATATTAGATGGAGGCATAATTAAAATGTCTCCTTTGCCTGTAATTTCTCATGTAACTTATACACACTTTAAATAGTCTTATCCGACTTACAACCGATTCTATACATCATAAGTTACAACATGAAAATACTTCCATGATACAAGAGAATTCAAGACATATCTCACATAAACGACTTCCATTCATATTTAAAGCCGTACATTTAATACCTTTCAGTCCATACAAAAGACGATGTATGATATCTTGGTGTAATCCTAGACCTATTGTCGTTGGTCTATTGTGTACGTAGGTAGGTTATAACATTGTTACGTGGGTTATAACATTGTAATGACAAGGGCGAGGGTAAAGGGCTCGGTTAGACGAACATTTATCTTTTGTGGTGTGAATTTGTAAGGGGTTATTTGCATGTCTTTGATCGATATTGTGAGTTTATCTTGAACATTACTGACATTAGCATAAACAGCCTATAATTTCCCACTGCTAGGAGACATACCTCCTCTCTGTAAGAGGAACATACCTCCTCTCTGTAAGAGGAAGTGAGCCATAATCCACCATGCAGGCCCCGGTTAGTGAATAAAAAAGGTACTAATGCGAATTTAAAACAACCCGTCGCGACGGGACATATATGAACCTTATATTATAATCTTTTAGCGTGATTTTGTTACGGTTGTGGTCTCTATGTTACAAACGATGGTCTTTATAATCTTGAGATGTATTTTGTGCTTTAATTTTAATTTTGTGGGTGTGACTTGGCTGTCGCATTCGGTTAAGACCGGTAATTTAAGGCATTTAAATAAATAAATAAGATTTTTTGACTTATAAGAGTTTATATTTTTATATTAGTTTATTATTTTTATTTCAAATTTCATTATATATAATGAAATCCAAAAAAATAAAAAAATGAAATGAAACAAATGAATAATTATAATGAATCTTATTGATTATCTTTATTCTTTTCCTTGTTTATTATTTTTTGTTAATGTAATTAAACTAATCAATTTAATCAATCATTTGTAAAATATAGAATTAAGATTGTTGGTTTTGATGTTTAGATAATGTAGGAAGAGTGTAGATCCACATAACTGTACTTGTTATACTTTTTGTTCAAATGTTTGTATAATCGAGTAAATAAATAAATAAACACCTACTGAACAAAATCATGACTATTTACCAACTTTATAAAACTTAGCGTTCGTCTGATATTCGCACGTAGCCCCAACTGTAAAGTTCTAAATTGCAAACTTTTGTTATAACTTTATTCTTTCGTTGTATCTGCAATGCGGCTAAAGATGCTAGTTCAGAAAGACTTAGACAATAGTTTAGGTAATAAGTTTCTGGTCAACAAAATGGAGTAAGCCAAAAGATTATTATAATGATTTGAGTTAGATTATCGCTCTGTGAATACAAGAATAGCGCGCACTTTCGCTATAAAACAGTCGAGTTTTGTCAAAATGTCATCTACTTAATAAAAATCTTAAATTCACTCAGTGGCACACACATCCTAAACCGCTGGGTTTAGAAGCATGAAATTGTACACAAGAGTACATTTATATAACGAAGGTGAGCATTACGGAAAGATTTTTGGAAATTCATCTCCTGACGGAGTAAAATGGGGGAAGAAATTTTGTATGGAAGTTCGTCATTTTTGTCGATGGGAAATCTTATCAGGCATACAGCCTGTACCTACAGTAAATTCTTTTGTTTATTAAAAGCCTGTTTTCAAACAAGACGAAATTTTTAGATATTTCCATTGATTACGTATTTATAAAGAGGTAACATTTGTGAGTTTGTATGTAGGGTAACTTTGAAATTACTGATCAGATTCCAAAAAATCCTTTACTAATTGGAAGCTACATTATTACCGAGTGTCATCGAATATTTTTTTTCTTAAAACAAGACATATTACAGATGGTTATGTACGAAATTGGTATTTCCAATTAAAATTTCGTTTATAATTAAAAGCGTTCGTGCTATGCACTGACTTAAAACGTTAAAAAGTGTAAATAAGTTACGTAATATTACGCCATTGTCTTACCTATTTAAGTTAGTACACAATCATTTTGACGCCGTAACACTAAATTAACAAAATATTTATCATGCAAAACTCAAAGGGTCATAATTGATCCCTTTTGACCTTAGAAATATATGTAGGACTACCCAGAAATTAAATTTATCTTTTCGATCGGAAACGTTTGAACCTTTTTTATAAAAATTCAGAACTTTATAAAGCTATAAAGTTCTGAATTTTTATGAAAAGGGTTCAAACGTAAAATGACGGCTTCATAATTTATGTTTTTGAAAGTTGATATCTTTTATCGTGTACAGTTTCATTTTATTTCAAATGTAGACTTTACGAGTATTAAATACTCCATTGTTTTTCCGAGTTTATAACACGAGTAAAATTAATTGATGTCGCTTTATTTCTTTCTATCATAAATATTCATCATCATCATCATCGTTTCAGCCGATACTTTACCATAATGTGTACTTAGGTGGTAACTATATATTATAGATCATTATGGACCCTGAAGGCTGCTGTCTGCTACTCTTGTCTTTATTACTTTTCATTTTCTCTCACATCATACTTAAATAACACAGAATTCACCCGTCTCTCAATCCCACACACACACATACACATACACACACACAATCACACAACACAAATAAATAATACCATTTCCAGGCACAGATACAGAATCCAACACAAAGTCATTTTACTTTTTATAATTTAAAAAATGTAAAAATGTTTAAATGGTACTTTTTAAATCCAACACTTATTTAACTTTTTAATTCAATTTTCAACTTTTATTTGGTTTTGTAATTATCTTCTTTCTTAATTCACATAATAATATACTCTCTTGAATAATATCAGCTTACCAACTCTCAATTTACACAAGGTAAATAGTGTCCAAGTGGCAGTAGAACACTGACTCCTAAGTCACAGGCATTCCTAGTTTAGGAGTCAGGGTTTCAGTTTTTGTGCGCCTTAATATTGTAAACTTTGCTAGATATAATATGCATACTGTAAGGATTTGAATCAATAAAGTATTATTATTATTATTTTACCAACTACCTACTAATACAGCAACACCACGATAAAGTTAACATCAAAGCATTTCATAAAACACAGCATACATTACTTACGTATGTACCTAACCTAGGATATTCAGCTTGTACAAGGAAAACCTTGAAACTAATCACATGAAATCCTCATGCTTAATCCGACGAGGGACGTCCACGGAACCGTAAGGCCTCGGCCAGTGTGGTTCAGGAGGTAGCGGCCGCGGTCGCGGGCGCGATATGTGGCTACAGTGCACCGCGAGTTATTGTAGAGGTCACAAGTATTTCCACATGGTAAAACAATGAAGACCCTTTGATAGCTATTGTCTGTTTCAAAGGTATCTGAAGAAAATGTAAATAAATGGATCAGAGAAAGTGCCAATCAAATGCCAAGTTATAACGCCACTTACAAACTGTGCACTTTGATTTGGTTAATTGAATACTTAATCCCGAAATTTTAATTTGTAACCACCTTAAAGATGCTTTGCATTTGACAACTGTGGTTAATTTTATAACCTCAATTTTCATCGATCATTTTTCAATTAAATTATGTTATTAAAACAATAATTGTTGGAAAAAGTCGAGCGATAGTGTTACTAATTCCCTTTATTGAGAATTCAACATGATCAGGGTTTGTTTACATTTTCTTCAGTTACTTTTAGAACAGATTATAGTTCGCTCAATCGTGTCCTGCCACAGTCACTACAGTATAAGCGCAAACTGCAGTTTTCTTACAAATCTTTGATACTTCTCGCCTGCGCCAGTTCCTCAGCCTGGTCGAACCCTAACACAGCGTCGCTAATTCCCGCTGCATATTAATGAGGCTAGCGAATTTCAAAGGGATCGCTTTAGCCGATAATCTGTTTCAATACAAGAGGATGCTGTGCGACTTAATAATATATAACAATGTAAATTTTTAGGTTTACAAATAGATTACAGTTTAAATTGGAAAGCACATATAGATATTTTGTGTAAAAGACTGAGTTCATCTGCACATGTTTTATATAGATAATCATCCATAGTGTATACAAAAACACTTCTAACGGCTTACTACGGCAAAGTTGAATCTCACTTACGCTACGGCATCATTTTCTGGATGATAAAGACGCAGCACTTAAGGCCCAAAAACGAAGTCACCGATCAATGTTCAAAGGTTCAAACTTAAAACTATATACAGTTGCAAGTTGCAAGTCCTATTTCAAGCAAAACAACATTTTGACACTTCCTTGTATATGTTTGTGAAGCAAAATCCAAGTCGTTTTAAACGCCCAGCTGATGTAGTCCCAAGGAATAGGCGTGACAGTAGCAAACTATGTCAATTATCATCTCAAACCGCTTTGATGCGCAACAGTATATATTGCATGGCTCCAATTATTTACAATAAATTACCAAGTGGTTGGAAATATTTCAATACAGTAGTGTTTAAGACTACGTAATTTTTTTATAGAAAAAACGTACTACAGTGTCACTAAGTTTCTAACAGAGAAAAATACATTTATTGATTAATTTTATTGATCTATTGAACGATAATTTTACTGTAATGATAATGATATGAATTTATTAAAAATTCATATAAAGAATGATAATTGTGATAATAACTTATTTCATTGTAATGTTAATTCATCTATAAATGTTTGCATGCCGAATGGTAAAACTTGCGTAGTACATCTTGTTGCTTAGATGTTTGAAATAATCACTGATAGTTAAAAGACATCAAACATCTATATGTAACCAGATGTAAGCAAGTTCAAAATGTGTCTGCACTACAATTTTATATATCGTCTTTGGTACTTAGCACATTTTATGCAAATAAACGATTTTGATTTGATTTGATTTGAAAAGTACGTCACGTGAAAAACGTTGACCATTCATATCTCGATAACGTGACAATTGACGAAGTTTGGTCTCATTGTTTTTTCTGTTTGTTTTGTCATTGATGACAACTACAACATTTTTAACACAACACTTTTAAGATGTGGATAACGTAGTTAGTTGCACACTGACGCAGTCTCGTACCAATTATTTGTTAACCATTTATAGTGTGTAATTGTATGTTTTCCCTAATAAATAAAATAAAATAAAAAACTATCGATTTATACAGGTTTCATGCTATCCGCCATTTAAAAAACAAAATAGCGGACAGGTAGATATGCGATGGACCTTCAAACCCCAGAAACTCACTAGAAGCCCATTATGACCTTCCACCCAAATTGGCGCTTGTATCGTTTTCAATATGACGTAAGCTTATCCTTTGACCTAGAAGCTCAAACAGACACGTGTGGAAAGTTTAAAGTTCAGTTCATGAAGTTTATAACTCTCATTTACTGTGTGCAACCAATTTGCTACAGTCTGTGGTTTTGAACCTATGACGTCAGGGTTGGCAGTAACTTATATTAGTGTTACCACGCTAGTTTTACTGCGGATTGAGCAAATATTAACTAGCATTATTAACTTTTATTATGTGTATATTTTAAATTAGGTATACTTTTTATTTAATTATGTACAAAACTATCTTCACCGATCAGGTCACTATACAGGGTCCCATTAAAATAGATGGACAAATTTTAACACAGCGCTCAGTAGGTCTAACCAAAGATATCCAAGCGAAAAAAAACACTGATTAAAGTGACTTTATTTTGACCCTAAAACAATAAATTGCCAGTACATTAGTGTATTTTCGTTAGCTAATTATTTTTCTTGTAAGTATCTAATGCGTTTTTCTTATATATTGTTTTACCATTGTCCTTATTTTGGTGGTCTGAATGATTTCTAAAATTTTGTCCACCTATTTTAATGGGACCTTATATATCCTACTAGGGCGTCCCCTCCCGGCACTTCCACACACATCTGCCTTGTCGCCTTTTATTCACCCTCTCAACATGACCAAACCGTCTAAGCATACTATTTTCAATCTTTGTCACTACATCTTCTTTTAGACCACACCGTTGCTTTGTCACATCATTCCTCAGCCTATCATGCATAGTCACACCACACATGCTTCGCAAGAAGAATGTAAGGATCGTAGCAGGTGGCGTTCTGTAGTTCCTGCCTACCCCCGTGGGAAGAAGGCGTGAGTTTATTTATGTATGTAAGACTCTATTCAAAATACACACATTTACAGATCGGAAGTCTAAGTAAAAACATTATATATTCTCAAAATATAGAACGAGAGAGAAACGTTTGTAACAAAATCAAGGAGAAGGTTAAAAAATTACATAAACCCAATCCGACGGTATGTAAATAAAATTTCGAATTGTGTTTTTAGGGTTCCGTAGACAAAAGGTGCCATCGGAACCCTATTACTAAGCCTCCGCTGTCCATCCATCTGTCTGTCAGAGGGCTGTATCTCATGAACCGTAATAGGTAGATAGTTTAATTTTTCACAGAACCGCGGAGAGTTTCCATTGCCGCTATAACAATAAATAATAAACATAAAATAAAGGCGAAAAGTGAAGAGGGTCTCCACACAAGAAACTTGTTTTTTTTTTTGTAATTTTTTGCGTTGTGGTACGGAACTCTTCGTGTGCGAATTCGACACTGTCTATTTTTCAGTCTTTTTTATACCCCTTCAGAACACAGTCTTCAAGTTCCCTTTTTCACTACTCAGGTGATATTATTACAGCATACGGTAATTAAAATACCCACCGCCTTCACAAATGAGCTCCAACAAACGTAATCTAAGCAAGTCCTCAAGTCATAATTCACGTTAAGCCTTTCAAGCTTTTAGTCCTAATTAGTGAACATTCGCACATACGAGAACACTTCGCAACTACTTTGTAAAGCACTGTTTGTAATTAGTAGCAGCACTATATACAACACACGCGTTAATATATGCAATATCAGAATACACTCGTTAACTTAAATACAACACAGACTTAAATACAATACAGACATAAACTGTTAGAGAGTTGTATTATTGAAATAGTAATTTGAACTGTTTAGATGATATTGTGGTTTTGATTGTATGTAACGAATTATGTTTTGTGTAGTGTGTTTAGGATGGTTGATTAAATAATTAAAACTAATAATTAATACATAGTAGCGACACCGAGCTTTGAACTGTTTTACGACTTAACAGAGAGATTAGTGTATTAGATGAGGGCTGGGTTGTTCTTCGGCCATAGAATCAGCATTGCCATTCAACGTGGCAATGCTGCCAGTCTTCTGGGCACTTTTCCGGATGTCATCGATGCGGACGAGTACTACGACGCCTAAGTGTCCTTTTTTTTGTAATTATTTGTGTTGCTAGTTAGTTAGTGATTTAATTTAATACCTAGTGCAAATAAATAGTTAGCAATGTATACTAATAATAAAACAAACTACAGTTTTCTATATGTAAGTTTAATATTAATGTAAGAAATATGGTTTGTGTTTCCGGAATAAAATCTCTACATTATGGTGAAAACTGCATCAAAATTCGATGCGTAGTTTAGTTTACAATATGGACAAAGATGAAATGCGACTTTACTCGTATAAAAATACAGAAGAGAATAAAGATAGCATAGACGCACAAGCTGTTACCACGGATTCAACACATAATTCTGAACAGCGTTAAAAATTTGCCCGTCATTTAAAAAAAATAACTATACTTTTTGACCGCGTAGGTCATGCACTTTTATAAGAAACAACAGGTTTTTTTTTTAAATAATCGACAAAAAATATCTTCTCTAGAGAGTCAAGAATCATGTGCTCAATTCATGGTAAGAGTTTGCGTGTTAATGCCCTCTGCCACGCTGTAGATTGACCGATCGCGATTGTATTACAATAAAATGAAATATTGAAATAATAGAATAATTAGATTATCGCTTTCTGACGTAGAAGGAAGTATGGGATAAGTTAGATTTTCATCTTAACAGTAACTAAAGGAGGATATCACACACCTTGAAGGGATGGCCCTTACACACAAATTAAACTCCTTGACAAACTTTAGAATTTAGTTATGTTTGCATGAGAGCATTAATTGCTTGCCGCAAGATAATTATTACGGTACATGCCTGAGTGAGTACCTAATTTGTAGACTGGGCTTTAAGCAATTACTCTCACTAATAACCTTGCTGACTTGCTCACCTTAATACTAAACCATGAATGATGAAGGAGCGGGCCTCAAGCAAAATTTACGATTTTCATGAAATTATTATTAATAAAACTACCAACACCCCACGGTTTCACCCGTGTAAGTTTCGATTCCGTGAGAATATCGGGATGAAAAGTATTTCCTGTGTTAATCCTGGTTATAAACTATCTATGTACCAAATTTTATCCAAATCCGTTCCGTAGTTTTTGCTTGATTGAGTAACAAACATCCAAACATCTTCACAAACTTTCACATTTATAATATTAGTAGGATGACTCATCTCGATGGACAAATGTGTGTGTGTTATTTTCGATTTATACTTATCTTACCTCTTACTAGGTTTTGGAGGTCAGTTGTAGGCAGTCGCTCTCTGTAAAATACTGGTATTCATCTTCATCCGGTTAGACTAGAAGTCGACCCCAACATAGTTGGGAAAAGGCTGGGCAGATGATGACTTACCTTGCCTCCTAGATAGGTAGCAACCGGTCCCTCCTTCGCACGGTATCTATGACTTGATAAAACATCGAGATTTTTTAAATTAAGTAAGTTTAACATTAATGCATATACGCGTAAACCATCCGGAATAAATTCTCAAATTGATGATAAAATCCGTAGCGTAGTTTATAAGAACAAAGCGGTCACACAGACAATCACGAAACGTAGGTTCGAGCCCAGACAAGCGATTTACTTTGTGTAAATAATTTCATCACCACTATTCTCAAAACGGTGAAGGAAAACATCGTGAGGAAACCGGCATGTCCTAGAACCAAAAAAAAGAAGACATGTGACATCTACCAACACGCACTGTGCCCGCGTGGAGGATTCACCAAGAGGAGGCCTGTGTCCCAGCAATGGGAACAGGTTGGTTATGTTTTTATACAACGTGTAACGTTAAATTTACACATTTAACGTAGGTGTAGATATGATAAATAATGAGATAAAAACGATATAATTAATTGAATGAATACATGGTAAAAAAGCGAGCGTAGGCATTTTAATAAATTCCTTTTATTCTTAGATTTATTACGCTAAAACGCTTTCAGGACTCAGTACGCTCTTGCTCCAAGGAAAAATTATATTGCGTCGCAAGTTGCGGGAATTACAATCATATTTTTATTTCACAAGTCGGTCAGTGCAAGGCCGAGAAATTCTTCCGTCTTTATTCACTTAATAATAATAATAATAATCGTTTATTTGCATGAAATATGGTGCTTACAGATGTCATAATACCGCCTACTAAATTCAGCATGCAAATTTTGGATGTGCCATGACTCATAGTTATTAATAATATAAAATTATTTAGAAAATGTCAATAAAAAAAAGAAATTACAAAATAAGAATACAGGCAATTCAAAATTAATAAAATTACAGGAATGTCAAAATGTATTGAATTACAGAAATGTCAAAATTTATTAAATTACAGAAATGTCAAAATTAATTGAATTACACTATCCATGTCTGTGCAATATTCCTATTTTTAATTAAAATGCAGTAGGACAAAATATAGAACAAAACCCAAGTTAACCGAAATATTCAAATGAAAACTCCTTTTCTTGAATAAACCCACAATCATTTTCCTCTAGTTTCCGCTGTATAGTTTTATTGTCTTACAGAAAGTTCGCAGTACGTTCCTCGGGAAACTACGTGCTCGTATCCCCCGGGGTTATATGAAAGCATTTTCCACGGGAATTACAATCCACTTAGAAAACTGACTGCTGAAATAAGCTTTTGATAATGGGTTCAGAATATTATGTATTTTAAAAGAAATTGTCTTAATAAATAGGGCTTATAAATTTATTACACTTAATTCTTTTGTTCTTATCCATTGAAGAACAAAGAAGTTTTTCATTAAACCTACATCTTTCAAATTATTGTTTTAAGCAAAAATAACAACATAATTTTCTTTCAAAGAAAATATTACTTTTCAGTCTCATTTCAGTGGTTCTTAATAAGATCTATTTGTAAAACGATTTTCTTGGATCTTAGAAATAATTTTCTAATTAATATCTAGCGTGGGAATATCAAACTTGAGAAATTATTTATCTTTCATTTTAGAGATCGTTTTCAAAGAATATTACAAATTAAATTCTATGAGATTTTCCTACACCTACCTACGTTTTAGTAAAAATATATAATAATATTTGTATTACTTCAAGTGAACTCAACATAAATTCTAGAGAAAATTGATTCTCGTAGCCTCGAAGTAGCTCGCAGCAGCGTAGCACTCGTAGCGTCTGTTTACGTTTCTCCCGTAGCAAAGTGCTACGAGATGTGTACATAGCGTTGTTTATTTTTATGTAGTGCTTCAGAATGGATGGCATATCAGATTATGGATGTTTTACGGTTACAGCGGTAAAATACGGTTCTTAATCGAAAAGTTATGTTCTGTTTAGTTGGATTGTATTTTATGCTGTTTTAGTACCCGGAGTGAAGCAAAAGTATTTTTTTTTTTAGAATATTAGTATTTTCTTCGTGGCGTAGCTAGATCAGTCAGTTGATCGCTCAGATTGATTTGTATTGTCAATGACAATTAATGTATGTTGTCTTTGGTCCCTGGCCCTGACAAAATTGTCATTTTTAATATGCTAGAGCACGAGGCTTTTGACAGTACATGTTTATGTCTTTTTTTGTAATGTGCGTTCGTTTTGTTTGTGCAGAATAAACCATTTTATTTTTTTTCTTTCTAGATATTTTGATACCAGTACCACACACCACACACAGTACCTACATATCAATATTATATAGTTTAACACACTGGATAATAACTCCAAAAAATAACATTTATTATCATAATACTCGTATTAACATCAGTTTTTCAAATACAACCACCCAACATTCATTTCCAATCAAATCAATTATTTAACTGAAACTAAATAATTTCAGCACTCAATATTCAATTAGTCAGCCTTTCAAAACACTGAAACGTGCACCACTGTTTCAATTAATTGAAAACAAACGGTATATTTACTCAATAAATCAGAACACAGGAATACTAGTTTGAAAAACAATTTGTATGCAAATGAAAGCGTGGGTTGTCATACCAGCTAGATTAATTGAGCGCTCTAGGGCGGGTACTGTGTTGTGTACTCTGTGTATTATTATGTGTTGTGTATAATGGCCTTATTGCGAGTTTTTGAACCTGTTCGATCGCGTTAACGTCAATTTGTATTGAACCATTGTGTTTCCCATTATTGTCACCCGACAGCGCTACTTCAGTTTTAGTACAAATTGATGTTTACGTTAATGCGATCGAATTGATATAAAACATTGCACCATGCCCTCAGATTGCTGCATTCATTGATTGCGATTCTCTCACATTAAAACACCTAAGTCTTGTGTTTCCTTCAAAACTGATAGATACCGTGTAAGTGGTTGTATGGGGCTTTGCTTAGCTATAAGATTTGATTAAGTCTTACCGTATTATATCAAATGCTAAAAAGCAATATATTGAATCATTTTGTATCAATTTATATGATATGCCAAAATAACAGTGTTAATATGACAGAATTTTGTTGCTGACTCTACATATGTCATTTTATGCGTCTTTCAGCTTATAATTATCAGCAGAATAATAATTTGGAAAATAAGAAAATCTTAAGTTTTTTCAAATCAAATCAGTTTTAGTTCAAAAACCTACTAAAACAGTAACATTTTGTTCCTCCTCGTAAATATTGATTATGCACAGACAAAAAGCCCGTTCAACATAACATTCCCTGCGTACGCCACAGCTTTGCTTCATAATTGGCGCATTTGTGTCGAAATTCCCGTTCATATGAGATTGGAAGACTGTATCGTTTGTGTAACATTTGTGTATTCTACCATGCACCGTGCGTGGGTGGAGTGTTTGATTACTGAGAATATGTGATGCAGTTCGGCCAAAGGTCAGTCCATTATAGTATGAACCAAGGACGGACGAGTGTGGGGTCTTATTTTGTTCAGCGTTACCTAGTGCCAATCGATTTTAAGACCATTCTTTGGCAAAACTTTTGTAAAGAAAAAGCTGGTTGCAGAAGTTAAGCAGAAAGTGCCGTCACGATTGAGAGATCGTACAAGAGGATGCTTCTTTCTACAATCTCCACTAGTTCAGTTGTTCTAACTGAACAGACAGCTGTGCTGCTGGGGAGTTTGTTACGCTACTGCTGCTTCCCAGCTAAACCACTAGGAAGTGGTGAAGGGCGGGCGTTTTAGGGGACTGTCTTATGTAATAATGAAGTTCAAAAAGTGCTGATTCTCAGCCTAGCTTGAATAAATTACTTTTGATTTTGACTAAATAAATACAACATATTTTTTCTGTATCACAAAAAGAGCTGGCATTAACATTTCAATGGATATGATGATAAACCACTAGGTGCGCACGGCTACACATCAAGTTATAATAACCAGTATATGCTGCCTTCTGATTGTACGAAAAATCTATACAATGCGAGGTCAGATAAAATAGGAAATTAATGCTTGATGTGTAGCCGTGTGTACTATTGCAAACTAAATCCCATGTTGAAAGATAAGTAATAAAAGGGAACCCCTACCAACGAAAACAGTAAGTACCACTTCAGTACCAACAACAATACGAACAAAAAACCTAATAAAACATAGCTTTACGAGTGGTACCATATCGCCAATTACTGCAGTAGAACAAGCAGAAGTAATAACAAGCTGTTCTAACAAACAATAACATTGTTCAAGTAGGCGTACGACACAAAGGAACCGGTATATAGACGACCGACCAGTATTCCGATAATTGGGTACCAATTGTCGGTGAAAATCGTCAGTCTATTCTATAAAAAAAACTTATGTGAACTGAGTTTGAAGTGTGCTGTCATCCAATCTGATGCTAGGAATTGACACTTGACAGCTCACTTCACCCAGGTATATACGGAATGAATCGGTAGGATGTTTAACTTGTAACGACGTCCCTATTGGCCTAGTAGCTTCTACAAAATCTATGTTCATGGTTGAGTATTTTTTGTGTTATAAAAGCAAAATTATTTTCAAGATCAATAATAAAATAAATCATAAAAGAAAAGTCTGAATCTGTGACATTCCAACTTTTAACTATAGAAAAGCATAAAATATCATGTAGGTATTACAAAATACACTTCTTGAGGAGTTTCTTGCCAGTTCTTCTCCATAGATATCTACATTTTGGAACAGGCACCCAGTTTCAACTTTCTGAATAACTGGCCGACTCTTTGACAATCCAAAAGTGCCTTTAAATGGTTTAATTGAAATAAATGATTTGAGTTTGACACCCGTCAATGCTAAACTATGGCCTCTTGGATCGGTTTAAAATCGCGCATAAAACGCACCTACGGAACTAACAATTATCGAACAGAAATCGATGACCGATAAAATCAGCAGTCTGTGCGAAGCCAAAACCAATAACGACGCAAATTCTAACTCCCTTTTAAATGATTTGTTTCCTGGTATATATAGTAACAATGTGTGTGTATTTTCCAGCTACATAGGTCTGTACATAAAGACGACATTATTTCGCAATCGGGTTCGTTATGACGTTATTACTGTCTCCAGAGGAAAGATTTTGTACAATTTATATTGCAATTTTGTTAAAAGTTTTGTTTGCTAGCTCAATATTGGGCGTTTGTTTGGCTGTTTTGTTATGTTATCGAATCTAATTATTGCAATAAAATCAGGAATGAAGATGTATTAATAATTAGAATGGCTTTGATAATAATACAGTATTAATATTGTTAATAAAACTATTATAGTATTTTTATCACATGTAGCAACGCGCGCTTTCCTTGTGGATACCAAGTGTACGAAAACGCGTCGCTTCGTGAGATAAAAAATCCAGTGCAACAACAAACAAACTAACTGCTACTATATAATACTTGCTGAGCCCTAATAGGGTCCTGTACAGCCTGTAACTATTAGTACATTTTGCAAATAAATAAATAAGCATACCAACATTCGGTGTAATAAAAACGTGTATAAGGGAACAGCCAGTAGACACATGAAAAAGGGATTTAATTAAAAAGTAGGATTCTAATTACAAAATATAACACGTAAATATACGATTATTTTGCAAATCAAATGCACGCGTTTTTGCACCGTTCGCAATTGAGTGAAAAATAAATTCCAAAACGGTATTTTTACAGTCAGCTTCCAGTTTTTGGTTGAACTTCGAACCCCTTTTTAGAGAGCTGAGTAAAAGTGCATAAAAGCTTTGTAAAAGGTATTCCCAAAGCTCTACGGGAGGTCTTTATTTCAGAGAAGGACGAGTTTTGCTAAAACCTTTTTTCTGCAAAACGCCTTTTCGCTAAATGGTCATTTTCATCATGATATACTTTGTGTATAAATCTGAAACATAAAACAAGACCAAACTCTTTGGTTTTCATCTTATTTTTATCTCGTAATAAAGCTGAAGAGATTTCTTTTTTTGTGTTGGTTGAACGGGCTAATCTCTGGAATTACCAGTCAGTTATGAAAAAATATTTTTAAATTTGATAGTTCAATCCACGAGGTTATAGGCTATACCTAGATTATTTAACATCACGCTAGGACCTTTAGGAGTAGGGCAAAAAGAAAAAAGGTCTGACAGATCGGTAGGCGAAAACGTACGAGTAGTAATAGCGCGAGCAGGCGATGTGGGGGGGCCCATGGTGGGGTGGGTCTGGGGAACAAAAGATTTCACGCGGAAGAGTCCCGGGCAGAAGCTATATAATCATAATTATAAGCATCTTCCTAACTTTTCTTCCCTTTCATAATTTTAGATTCCAAAACTTTCTACAGCAATTTCTTGGATCCCATTCTCAGTTCTAAAAACGTCACCCCTAAGAGTGTCACGTACAAATAGCGGTAGATATAACTTCATATAATTCTAGTCACGTCCGAGACCGCCGTGTATCAGCGTCAAATAAATAGAATTCGCACGGCGGAGGTGACGACTTTCGAGCCACAAAGGTGACGACTCACGTGAAGTGACGAATATTTTATTGTGAAAAGGTCTTCAAGCTTATTTTATGTCTTCCTACTTCCAGACATATTATTATTTCATGTTGAATAAGAAGGCTATTTCGTTGGCTTTTCCGTGGTGCCTAACTGGGATCCAAATTAAAATACAACAACCTGTTAGAGGCACGAGAAACAGTGTGGAAACAATGTTCCTCATCTGTGCACCTATACAAATAAATAAAATTGCATTGTCTGTAATGTCAAAATAACAGATTTTTACTAAACGCATATGAAAGTATATACGGTGCTTATTATGTATTTTTTTTAAAATAAATGTCTGGTTGTTCGGGCTAATCTCCGAAACGGCTGGCTCGATTTTGATGAAATTTGGTGTGGGGATACTTTAAACCTTGAGAAGGACATAGGCTTTTCATCGACATACCACGCGGGTGAAGCCACGGGAGAATGCTAGTCCTCAATAAAAAGGGAGGATCCTCCAACTAGCCGGGTTTTGTGTCTGGTGGATTACTGCCCGACGATTGATACCGGTTTCTCTATTAGCTCAACTGTCACTAATGAGACACAATTACTTTTTCTATTGTTATCGATCTTTAGGAGATTCCGCGAAATCGGAGCGGTTATACTTGTATGTTAATTCCGCTGATAACTTTGACATAGCGATGGATATTTCAGTGTAGTCCGCACGTAATGGTTGATGACGCCGCCACATTCTTTTATAATTCTATGTTTCGAAATGATTACAACAAATAACAGCCAAGTTTGGTGAACCCCAATTTTATAGTAAATTGAATGAATAACAACTTTATTGGTAGTCATACAATTCACTATTTTATACAAATATCTTCTGCAGAAATACACAGGACATTGCCCCTTCTGAAATCATAAGTCACGTTCCAGTCATTTCAGATGAAATATCTACACACATTATACTAAAACTAAACCAATGTACGTACAAAATACCACAGAATAACAAAAAAAAAAAACGTGTACGGTCGGGGACGTGTACCCCCATTAGGAACGAAGTACCTTACCCGATACTAGCACGCACACACACTTGTATATAATAGAAAGAGATAGACAGAGAAAGTGTAAATTTATTACCCGTTTTTAATACAGAGCCATCTAGTATAAGTTTTTGGAAGCTTTCATAAAGTTGTCAACAACTTGGATTTTCATTTTGACCACGATATCGGCTTTAGCAACCTCATAGGCCATGAAAACGCCAACCTTGGCAAAAATTTAAAAATTTTCGCAGCCGCCTTCTTGGATTTTGATTTTGACCTAACTATTGCACACACGAAAACCATGAAAACTATCTATCTAGAGAAAGTCGCACGAAGGCTCCGTAACGCTTTTTCGTTAAGTGACGATTTCTACCAGTTAACTTCTACCTCAAGTCGCGTTAACGAACTTAGTTCCAAAAATATGACTAATATTTCCTGCAAAATCATTTACTAGTATGCTCAAAATCTCCAAAAGTACCTTGTGACTTTTAGAAATATTTCTTTGCGTAGCTATACGGCCATAAAAGATGAACTTACAGTAGGTACAGACGCCATCACATCAAGCTACCCGAAACTGTCAAATTTCCCCAATCAACTTTGAACCTTATGTTTCAGCGATAAAGTTGAAAATCTATATAATATGACTCGCTAGCGTAACAAGTATGTATTTACAGAATTATAATAATAATTAAAATCATCAATACAACCCTCTAATCTCATATAATTCTATTGATGGATATTTTTTTTTTTTTTTTTTTTTTTTTTTTTTTTTTTTTTTTTATTAGAAACTAATAATTTTTATTTATTACGGACAAACAAAAGGCTACAAAAAGACTATACATAAATTATTACAGGTAGGAAACAATGAAAGTGTTTAAAGTTTTAGTGATGCTCTAATTAGAGGTTAGCACGGTATGCAAAAAATCTAAAAACAGAAATGAGCGTGGACATTGTATAATACAAACAAAAAATAAATATGTATAAAATAATAATAATAATAATAATAAAGTTTATTTCTCTCATAAAGTTACATTGTTACATTAGTGCGTAAATACAATTTATATAAAGACAGTTTTAAATGAATGAACTTTGGTAGTATCTGTACACAATATGGAAAACCCTGCCTCTCAAACTAGGCAAACCTGTATCTTGAGAGACAGTGATTCAGCTTAAGATGTGGTGCTTATTATAATAGTAGACTGTGTCGATCTACCCGAGCAATTTAATTACTACTAATACTAAAACTAATTTAAGTAGGTATATATTTTATACGAGATGTGTCTGTGTGCGTGTGTGTGTGTGTGTGTGTGTGTGTGTGTGTGTGTGTGTGTGTGTGTGTGTGTGTGTGCGTGCGTGCGTGCGTGTGTGTGTGTGTGTGTGATTGGGGATATGTAGGTAGTTAGGCGACGTACTTAAGTAAGGATTCTGTTTGTAGATAGTCCCGTTTTAGTAGCCATTCAGTTAATTTTGTTTTTATTTCGTATTTATTTAGATCTACAATGTTTAGTTTCTTGTGAATTTGTTTGTAGATGTATGTGCTTAATGTGTAGTATTGGTGTTGAGCGAAGGATGTCTTGTGAGGGGTACTTAGGGCTAGTTTCTTCCTTTTTTTAGGGTCAGATGGGGGAACGCTAGCGTGTTTTCTAACCGTTGACTGCAGAACAAAAAGCTGGCGCACTGAAAGTACTTTGCACTCAGCGTACAGTTGCGTAGTGGGATAGCGATAAGGTTTGCGCGACATCACCTTCAGCACGGCTCTTTGCGCTCTTTCAATCCTCAGAAGACTGGTTTTATTTGCACCACCCCATACTGTGATGCAATACCCAATAACGGATTGACATAATGCATAGTACACCATCTTCAGGGTTTCAGGCGCAGCCGAGTCTCTAAGGGATTTGAAAATATGCAAAAGTTTCATAGCTCTAGTGGTAATGGCGTCAACCTGTTTGTCCCATCGTAATCCTCCGTCTATTTGGACACCCAGATATTTCACATTATCTGTTCTAGTAAGTGCCGGACATAAGCATTGAGGTGATTGTTTGGAGCAGGTGTGCGCTATTATGGTATACGATTTGTCGGGCAAGTTGTTACGCCGGATAGCGAATGGAATGTACGATGTTTTGTCGCAGTTTAGGGTGAGTAAGTTTAGGTTGAGCCATTGCATTATGCTTGTTAATGCCGCTTCTGCGTAGCACTTAACGCTATCCCAAGTTGGACCGTAAACTATGACTGCGGTGTCGTCTGCATACGCAATGATCTTGGAGTTGGGGATGGTCATTCTGCACAACTCATTGACGTATATTTGGAAGAGGGTGGGGCCTAAGATGCTTCCCTGGGGTACACCGTATGAGGAAAGATATACTTCTTCACTTAAATGCTCTCCAATTTTTACTCGTTGGGACCGGTTGTTAAGATAGTCTTTGAAAATATCGAGGGTGTTTCCTCGTACCCCTAGGAGTTCCAATTTAGAGATAAGTTTGGGACAGACACTGTGTCAAATGCTTTAGAAAGGTCTAGGAAAATCCCTAGACTTTTAACTTTATTGTCAAGATTCCTAGCAGCGACTTGCGTCAGCTCAAGAACCGCATCCTCAGTTGAGATTCCTGTGCGAAAACCATACTGATTATCAGCTATGAGCTGATGTTTGCTGAGGAATTTTTTTAAACAATTATTCAGGATCCTTTCTAGTATCTTGGAGAGTGCTGATAGGACTGATATGGGTCTGTAGTTGTTGACACAGTTTCTGTTCCCTCCCTTATGAATCGGATGGACGATAGCTTTTTTTAGCGCATCAGGAAAGATGCCTTTTTGAAGGCAACAGTTTAGGATATACGTCAATGGTGGCGTCAAGGTCTGGCGGCAACTCTTTAGCACTAGGGGGGATATGCCATCCCAACCCACCGCGCAATCATTTTGCAGTTGCAGAATTAGAGACTCCACTTCTGATTCATCAACCTCAAGTATCACAAGAGAATTGGCGGGGCTGGATAACATGGTTGGACATGATCTCTTAGGTGGGTTTGCAGGTTGGTGGGATTGGGACAAGATATTTTCTGCCAAGTTAGTGCCTATGTTACTAAAATATCTACACACTTCGTTTACGGATGATCTAGCGCTATCACAGATATCCAACAATTCAACCGGGCTAGTTTTCTTTTTAGTAGTATTGGTGATTTTTTTTATAGTTTTCCAAAGCGCTTTGGGATTGTTAGAAGATTTTTCTAGTTCGCTTTTTTCGTGGGCTATTCTTAGTTTCCGGAGCAGGTCGTTACAAAAATTGCGGTACCGAGTATAGGTGATTTTCAGGATAAGATTATCGGGATCTTTTCTTGATGTGTTGTGCATCCGGTCCCGGTTTTGTATACACTTTAATAGACCGGTGGTCATCCATGGTTTTATTATTCTTTTTTTTCTTGGGATTTTAATTTGTTTAGTGTGTTTGGCAATTACTGAAGAGATAATAGTTATGAACATGTTCATGGATATATTGGGGTCAATAATTTTGTATAAGGGGGTAAAATTCGAGTTTTGTAAGTCTAACTTAACTGCATCGAAGTCTATGCGGGTAGCTATGTGGAGTGGTTTATTATCAGGGTTTGTGTTAGCAATAGTAAGTAGCACCGGTTTGTGGTCTGTGATGTGTGAGTCAAGTACAAGGGTGGTAATAGGAAGGGTCGTTTTAACGAGTGCATGATCTAGACAGCTATCCAACCGAGTGTTGTACCGGTGGGTTGGAAGAAGACCGTGGGAGGCATTTAGAATGAGGTAGTTGAAACAGCGGTCATCTGTACTATTGGGTTTGAGGTCTATATTGATATCACCTATAAGGATTATATTTTTGTAGGAGGAGAGGCTTACGTAGATACTATTTAAGCTATCAAAAAAATTTTCGCTGCTTTCCTTGGAACTGTATGACGGGGATCGGTAGACTGCTACAATGGCAATATTTTGGTCAACTATATGACATACCAAACAATTACCACCCACAAATTTAGGTTCCCAGTCTGAGGTTCGGAGAGCTTGTTTTGTAAAGATAACAATTCCATCATTTTGGTTACTGTTTATTCTGGTACAGTAGGATTCATATCCAACCAAAACAGGCATATTACTGACCTTACTGAGCCAACATTCTGTAAGTATTACCACATCCAAATCAAGTTTTGTTGAGTGCATTAGTACCTGGAGTTGGTCAAAGTTTTTATTTAAGCTACGGATGTTTAAGTGTAGTATTTTTATGTTGGTATTGGTGGTGTGAACATACTCAATACAATTTTCTGGGGCACAGTTAAATGAGTTACCCACTGTTAGCGAGTCAAGCTCGCTGCATATACTATTTATGTTAGCCATTTGGAGAATGTAGAAATAACGTGAGGTGACTCAGGGGTAGGAGGGCCTCTATAGTTAGGATTTGCTTAGCATATGATATGTCGTTTATAATTCGTTTTTTTGTACAAGAGTGGTTGTTATAGCACGTGTCTTTGTGGAAGGGAGGTATGGGTGTATTTTTGTGTAGAGTGCGTATGCCATGGTGCGTTTTTATGTGTGTGGTTATGTGAATGTTAAATAATTCGTGTATTTTTTTTGATTTAAAAACAAAAACAATATCTAAAAATAACAATAATAGGCAGTTGTACGGTAATATATAGCTTTCAACTGTACGGAATACTAGTCACATGTCAGTGCAATCCATATTCTGGAGACATTTTTCGGAGTTGATCAACAATTGTTTGTCTCCTTCCTTTTTGCGCAAAAATATGTTACCGTTGGAAACCCAGCAAAATTTGAACTTGTGGTTTTTCGCAAACTCTCTAGATTGGTAGAACAGTTTTTTGGTGTTTCCCGGAAGCTGTTCCGCGACATAAACTGGTTGACTAGTTCCTGGAATGCCGATGAGACCTGTATTTAATTTATCTTCCTTATTTTTGGCTTTGTTGAAAGTACGAACTGCGGATATGAGTGTCTCCTTTTTCATAACAGAAGAAAATTCAGCTATAATAGGTCGTGTTGTGTTAGAAGCATTAGATGATTTCCCGGGCAAGCGATAGATATCCCTCAGTTCAGCGTCTTTTATGGATACCCCGACAACTTCGCCAATGTCGCACACCGTTTTTGCAAGAGTGACATTGCTTTCAGTGTGACATGACGGAATATTACGGATTTCGATACCTGACGACCTTGATTTATATTGTAGATCTTGTATCCTTTTCTCTAGACTCTCTATATATTGGGTCTGTTCCCGGCGTTCCTTTCTTAGGTCTTCAACTTCCTTTTTCAGCTCCTCAAATTGTTGATTTATGAAAGTCATAGATCTAGCTATCTCCTCGTTTGACTTGTGTATCTCCGTATTTGATGCCTGAATCTGAATGTTCTGGGCTTTTATTTCTCCTATATCCGACGCCAGTTTAGACATCACAGCGGTTTGAGTCGCAAGTAGCTTTGCAATTGACGAGTCTTGTTCCTCCTTCCAATCTGCGAGTTGAGATTGAAGGTCGCACGAACTCATTGTAGCAGCGCCTTGTGGTGAGTTTGCCTTTCTGGCTCTTTTATTTCGATTAGTATTCACGTAATCACTCACAACTGCATTGGTTATATCCGATTCTGACTTGGTCTGGGACTGGCAAAGGTTGTTTGTTTGCGTTTTTGGCGTGTTTGGGGGAGTGCGTTGTACCCCGGACATGTTTCCAAATAGTTGGAGTATTGATAGTAGCAAATCTCGTAGACTTCGTCACGATCGATGAGTACGTGCGCACTCCAATTATAAAATATAATATAAGCGTGATAATAGAGGCCCAGCGTGCGCGTGCGCACCCTCCTACCTGCATACGCTTTCGCTCGGTCACCGATGTCAGTCGTTAGCCAGTATTTTACATGGAGCTACTGCTTATCTGACCTCCACAAACTACTAAGCACGATACACGAATCAATTATATTTCATGAAATAGTCATTCGTTAGGATTATATGAAGGACGCTAGGATTTTCCTGATTAATTCCTCAGGGCCGTGGACCGAGGATATGAAAAGGACTGTTCATTTATTACGTAAGGAGCTTTGGGGGGGGTAGGATGTTCGAACAAGTCTTATTTTTTTTTACGTGGGGGTGTGAGGGTCTGAAGTCTATTCGAACTTATGTTTCAAATTAATATTATTTCAAGTTAATTAAGCTTAATTGACAGTGACTAGCAGTATTGTAAAGATAAAAAAAAAATGAAACTAAAAAAAAAGAAAGAGAGAGACCGAGAGAGAGAGAGAGTTTGAAGTTGTGGCATAAATTGAACTTTATTGTGTATGATTTAAAGTTATTTTTCCATAAACTCATATTTGTTTACGTTATTGGCAAATAAATCGCGAATGCAGATTGGATTGTTCTTACGTAAGATCAAAAAAGTAAGCAAAAGTTCTAAGATATTAATTTTTTTGATACTTTTTCTTCGCAATTTTGGTAGATACGTAAGATTGAAAGGGGAGAGGGGGTTATCCAAGTCTTATTTTTTCTTTTGTAGGGGGAGGGGGGGGGTCAGAAAGTGGTCAAAATTGTCTTACGTAAGAATTGAACAGCCCCAAAGCCGGTAAAGCAATACTAGAAATTTTGCTAAAATTATTCTGATTAAGATTGTTAGTGAGTGACGTTACCTCTGGTCAAGTTCTGAGTTGAGCTGCACGATTTTTGACAAATGCGTGCACTGACTGGACAGGTCCGCTCAATCTGTGTGGTTTTTTACTCAGAAGACCATTTCAGACACCAATATAAATGGTCATCACATGATCTGACCAAGATTATCTCTGGACTTTAAAAGAGACTGTGACCTCTGAGTTTGTTTCGGCCTTTCTTCTCAGCGTAGTCAGATAGGAAACGCCGACTTCATCTAGTTTAAAAAAAAATATGATTGAAAAATATGATTGATATGTAAAAGTGTTTGTACAAACCTATTTACAGAAAATGTATAATTTATCATTTACCTACTTTTCCTGTTTTCGTATCGTGTATCGGTCGATTGTGAAGTTGTAAGTACTTAGGTAGGTATTATGTAAAATGGTTACTTCCGCTTAAAGGCTAGCAACACCAACACCACAGGTCGTGTAATTTGAGACCATTATCTCAGGCGTTTTCCTTGCAATGTTTCCCTCCACCTGGAAAATTAAGGTCATCTAGTAATTGTAGCTCAAAACATTTACTCGGACGCTAACACATCAGTTTCGACAGTACGTAAGTCTCTACAGGGTCAAATCAAATTAGCTAGCGAAAATCTGATGGGTATCGATTTCTAAACGTGATAAAATAAAAAAAATATAGAAAAAATAGTAAAAAAAATTGATATATCTTTTTTTTTGAGTTACCAACCGCTGGTAGTATGTTACGTTATGTTACTTGAAATATGAGTTGAGAAATTCTATTTTCTTTTATTTAATCGTATTTAGATATCGTTACCCATCACGTACCTATGTGATGTTTATACCAAACAAAAAACTGATTGTTTAACTGATATTTCAAGTAACCGCACTAACTGCGGTCGCTGAACCCCACAAACTCTACAGAGTTTCGCTAGCTAATTTAATTTGAACCTGAATTTTCACCAAACTTTTCACTTTATCAATGCTCGGCTTCATCCATTTTCTAAGTTTTTCTAAACAACTTTTATAGCCTGGCTGATAGAGCTATTTGTGTAGATGGTGATAATCATCGTTTATTTTTAGTATCGATTCGGTCGGGTTGTGTTTTCAGTCTCAGGTGGAAAAATCTAGCACGTTCTCTAACATATTATTATAGAAACCATTAGAATATTATTAACTGGTAATAAAAATAGATAATTGAAAATGATTGCGGTAACCAAACCTGAAATCGCGAAATTAATTCAGCTGTTCCCTGCAGACCCTACATTTATGTTCGCATAACTCGTCAAAATGTAGGAACAGATGATTTTTTTTTCGCTAAAAGTTGTTCGTGATGATGAAAACATCGACCCCTTAAAAGGTTTCGTTTATGAATAGACACACATACCTACATGATATTATGCGTATCATGGTATTATGACATAGATGACATTATGCGGTTTTAAAGCTAACTTTTAAGCCAAAATGCGTATTTCATTTTATTAAAAACTTACGGTCACATCTCTTTCACGGCCGTAAATGATTTAACTCATCACCTATCTAGCCTTATTTATAACTAATGTACACACAGTAAAATAGAATATACATATACGACATTTTAGTACTGAGTACAAAGGTACTGCTTATTTCTTAAGAAATGTCTTCCAGCAGACCTGCGAAAGGAAAAATAAATGTAGACAATAGTGAGTGAGAACAAAAAGAGAAGAATTATTTTGGGGTCGACTTCCAGTCTAATCGGGTGCAGCTGAATACCAGTATATTACATGGAACAAATACCTATTTGATCTCCATAGGATAACTGCTTGAACTGTCGTTTAATAATTCGTAAACCATTATAAGTGCACACACAGTTACGTATGCGTGTGCAATCACTCCTTCTTCCCTTGGAGGTAGGCCGAAACTACAGAACGCCATCTGCTATGATCCTTATATAACATACCAGTATAAGTAATCTGTGGTTAAGCTTTTAAGCACGAAAATTCTGGATTTCTCATTATCTATTGTCATCATCTGCCCAGCATTTTCCCTACTATGTCAGGGTCGGCTTCCAGTGTAACCCGATGCAGCTGAGTACCATTATTTTATATGGAGCGACTGCCTATCTGACCCCCACCACCCAGTAACTGAGTAATACGCTCCTTGGTAAGACTGGTTGTCAGAGTTTCGGGGCTTCTGACAACCCGTAACGACTCTTAAAGATCCACGAATGACAGCCGGAACTAACGGCGTAACGTGCTTTCCGAGGCACGAAGGGGACTTGGTATATAAAGATGGTCACCTATCCATAAGCTTACCGCGGCAAGTGTAGATTAACCTGATCGATCGAACCGTGGACTGTTATTACTTCATTATCGTTTGTGCGATAAAATATCGAGGTTAGAATAGAATAGAATACTCTTTATTATGTACACCATATAGATTACAGACATAAATATAGAAATTTTACAAAGGGTGACACAATGGGTTAATTATTTAACACTAAATTAACCGTGCAACTAACTAAAACATTTAGCTCTACTAAAGCTACACAAAATCCACGTCTTTCCCATTTTCCTTCAAACACTAATTCTCACCACCCCAGCGCTTTACTACTCTTCAGAAACTCCTTAATGAAGCGCTCGCTAAACGCGTTCCTCAAAGTTGCGATGCAAATTGAAAATAATATAAAGTGACGGAGAACACGCTGTAATTTTGATTAATTTTAATATAAAAGCTGGTGATTAGGTTTTCGTTTATATTTTAGTTTTAGTTGAAAGATGACTGCGGTTAGTAGATAGATTTTAGCTTTTGAAGTGCCAGCGGTGCTTTAGCATAATGGTGTTACTGTCTTAATTTAAATAGAATAAAATTACTACTTAATTTTTAGTACTATAGTTTCCATCGGTGGTGGAGGTCAGATAGGTAGTCGTTCCATGTAAAATATTGGTATTGAGCTGCATCTGGTTAGACTGGAAGCCCCAACATAGTTGAAAAAGGCTAGGCAGATGATGGAATCACGAGTTTCCATCGTCGTTCTATACAGACATGTTTGTATCCATTTTTGGAGACGTTTCAAATTATTTTTTTTATTCAAACATAATCTCTATGTAGAAAGAAAGCTCACTTTTCCTGTGTATATGTAAGTATGCTTAGCACAAACTTTGCACAACGAACCGAATGAGAGTCTTAGTGCGCACAAAAGAGTCTAGAGTACATACATCCATGTATGCTTAGTGCTTCTGAACAACATAATGGATTTTGATGCAGTTTTCACCATCACTTAGAAAATGTATTCCGGAAGCGATTGGTGTATAACACAATAATATTTAACTTAGTTAAAGCACAGAAAACTTTATGTTTTAACACATCAATAGATCTAACGCACACAAAGCAGGGCCGGATCGCTATTTTCTACGAAGATTGGAAACTAATTTGTCCATCCGACTGATACGAAAAATAACAGTAATGCCTACTAAAAATGCCTTCCCAACCTTAAGCATCCATAAGCCATCTATTACTATAGCGATCCAATCAGTATCTTTACCAATGGACCACAAATGGACTTACGAAATCCAATCAGAACTCATTACAAGCATCCCTGTACCAAATGAGGATCACGTAACACAGACTCGAACACTTCATTACGTCTTATGTAGACATCGTGAGTAGGGATGCGAAAAATACTATCGATATTTATATTAAGATATTTATTTTGAGAGGGAATGGACTTTAATCCACCACGCGGGCCCAGTGCGGGTTGGTAGTTGGTTATTAGACTCTCGATGGTGGTAGATTTTATACCTATTTCAGAATAGATTACTTTTTTTGCAGTTTTTTATAAACTATACCATTTGTAACTTTATTGTATCAATTTAAAACTTAATACCTCGAATCACTGACTTTAGGTAGGTAAATACTCAAAGGGTTGTAAAAAGCCCATAAAAACATTTTCATTCGTTCTATCTATCATATCAATCAAGCTAACCTGAAATTCAAACTATCCTAAAATAGACACTTATACATGACATGTACATTAGCCCGTGGCTAAATAATAACGTCCGTACAGTTCTATCAAAGGTAAAGTTCAGTTCGTGGATGGGTAACCATCCATTATATATCGAGACCCATCCGTGCCTCGGAAAGCACGTTAAACCGTTAGTAAGTAGAAACAGTCATTCATTACGTTAAGGATAGCAGGTTTTAGGTCGTTATAGGTAGTCAAAACCCCAAAAGTCTGACTACCAATCTTACCAAGAGTTGTTACCCAGTAAAGGGTTATGGAGCTCGGATTAGCAGTCGCTCGATGTAAAATACTGGTATTTATAATAGCTGTATCCGGTTATACTGGAAACCGAACCCAACACAGTTGGGAAAAGGCATACATAGGATGTGGATTCGACGAATAGGCTTTTTATTTATTTTTCATCGATAATACATTAATAATTACCTACTCGATAAGTATCGATACTATTGATACTGTCCCGAACTCTTAGGAAAAGAAAAAGAAAACGAAAAGATATCGATAGGTATTATTGATTCCATCCCGTACTCTTAGGAAAAGAAAAAGACAAAGATATCGATACTATCCCCGTCTCGTACCTCTAATTAGATCGTTTAAATGCACCAAATGAAGATCAGAAAAGGTCTTAAGCTGTGTCTTGAATTGACTTTAAGAGAGTGAAAGTTGGTAATCAGATAGATAAAAGCCTTATCTATTATCTTACACGAATCTTCTCTTCTTCTCTAAGCGTTTTTGTGGTGTAAATTAAGTAGATTTTAGAATGAGTGGTACTATTGAAAAAGTCTTGAAATTATAAAGTTGTAACGCAAACTGAACGTCATGTGATACTGATTTTACATAAACTCACGTCTTCACTCCATGGGGGTAGGCAGAAAGTACAGAACGCCACCTACAAGGATTATTACACAGGTACTCCTTTTTCTTAACTTATCAAAAAGACAAATATTTGTTTACATATTTGGAAATTAAATTGCGAACACAGTATACAGGATCAAATTAAATTAGTTAGCAAAACTCTGCAGACGTATCATGTATAGATATCGGTACCCATCACATCTGTGGAGTTTCGCTAGCTATTTAAATTTGACACTGTAGATTTTTAATACATGGAACAATTTATCGAGTTTCGTTTTTGCGCTCCGTATTGCGAACTCATGAAAAAAAAAATCCTAGAACCAAACATTCGAAGACATGCGACATCTACCAGCCAGCACTTGGCCCACGTGGTGGATTACGGCCCACTACCTCTCGAATAGAGGAGGCCTTTATCCCAGCGGTGGGAATATTATAGGCTGATATGCATGCATGCATTTATTTCCCGGAAATATGTTAAAAGGTTAACAAAACCGCACACAGTATAAACATGTATTGTGTCATCTACATGTAAACTAATTATTATAAAGAGGAAAGATTTGATTGTTTGTTTATATTGAATTAGCTCCCTATTCAATATAAACTACTGGACCGATTTGAAAAATTGTTTTAGGTACCATTAGAAGCCGACATTATCCCTGATGAACATAGGCTACTTTTTACCGCGGGAAAATGCTTCATTCCTATGGGAAAACGGGTAATAGGATTTAAACGGCGGGAATTCCGAACTATACGCAAACGAAGTTGCGGGCGGAAGATAGAATAGAATAGAATACTCTTTATTATGTACAGCATATAAAAAGTGAAAGAATAAAGAAAGAATAGATAGAATAGTGAAAGATAAATCAACATTTTTGTTTAGACTTTGAAAACATTAGCGCAGTGGTATCCTACTGTAGTATGTTAGAATAATGCGTGGTGCAGGTCGTAGGTTCGAACCCAGACAGACGCTTTACTTTGTGTAAATCTTTTCATCACCACTGCTTTCAAAACCGTGAAGGAAAACATCGTGAGGAAACCGGCATGTCCTAGAACCAAACATTCAAGTCATGTGACATTTACCAAACCGCACTGCGCTCGTGTAGTGGATGACGGCCCACTCCCTCTCACCGAGAGGGAGCCTGCGTCCCAGCAGTGGGAAGATTATAGGATGATTATGATATGCTATGAAAATAATATCCATGTTTTTCTCAGATGAAATAAGTACTTAAGTGAAATTAAAACAAACTTTGGTCATTAATTTGGATTACAACACTTAAGTTAATCTAATAAAATAAACTTAAAATGGCGAAAGTTTTAGATAAAAGAGTTAAAATGTTATATTTTAACTCTTTTATCTAAAACTTTTGGTAATTTAATTATAATGCCGTTAATTAAGTTATTTTATTGCAAACATCTCGTGCATAATAATTATCGGTATAATTTTAATGTATATTTTATGTTAAAAACGAGTCACGATACAAACTTTTGATAAGTAAATTATTATTAGTGTGAAAGTTTTAAATTGTAGTTGTAAAAGAATTATTTCAAAAACTAAAACGGACGATCAAGACGCTTCCAGCGATACCTCATTTGTCAAATTATGATAAGTTTAGAAGTTATGAGGGAACTGACGAAAATACATACATGTACGTTCATCTGTTCCCTCATAACTTCTCTACATACCGGTCAAAATCTTAACCCTCCTTTTCGCTTCGCGTTAGTCGGGTAAGAATACATGTTACCTGCCTGTTAATGTATATGAGTCCTAACTGGGAGCTGGTGTACAACTAAGCGGGGACAGGTGACCTGGTATCACAGGTTTTTTCTAAACATATATCAGGCACCAGCTCTCACAATGTGCATTGATTCTTGCCTTCACAAGGTTGTCGGTCCACCTTGTGGGACGCCTTGCAACGTTACGTCTTCCAGTACGCGGTCGCCACTCCAGAACCTTTTGGCCCCATCGGTCCATCTGTTCTGCGAGCAATGTGTCCTGCCCACTGCCACTTAAGTTTCCCGTCTGCTAGCAAGTAATTGTGCCATAATCATTTTTGATTTCTCGTTCTTTTGGTTTAAAACTTCTGTTATGCTAATAAATTTTGAAGGATTGATGACACAAAATATATCTTACTAATCATCATAATGATTCTAAATATAGAATCCGTTCCGTAGAGTTGCGTTAAGAAGAACACAGACAGACACAAATAGCGACTCGAATTCATAATATGTGTAGATATAGATGTAGCTTAAATTACAAATACAAAAGAGACGCGTGTCGTATACAAAATAGCATCATAAAATGGCCGCCACACAATTTCATTCCCTTCATCAAAGGATACGCTTTTTTGAATAAATAATAAGTGTTAATTAGTCTTTTGTGAAACACTGCTATGAATTCCACAATTTTTATCGCTCATCGTAAAACCAAATGAAACGATATTTATATCTGACTTATTTTATGATAGCTATTCTTTACAAGATACATTTTTTGTAAATAATTTAATCAAGTTAATTTATCCTCAATATTAAGTTAATGAACATAGCTAACATTAATGGGTTCTAATTAAATTATAATCCTGTGTCATAAAAGTAATGTATTAAAGTGAATTTTCTAATTTATTTAATGGGCTCGACGTTTTATATGATGACTGACAATAATTGGGACATTGAACTTGGAGTTTTTGATCGAAAATAGGTACATACTTGATCGAAAGTGCTGGAGTCGTCAGTCAAGTTGTCAGTCAGGAATAAACGACTATTTTTCTTCTGTCCTTTTCATAATGAAAGAAAAAGATGCACTGAACTTAAATTTAGTTTAGATTGTGAACAAGAGAATCAGCGCCAGTGTCTTATAATGAGAAATACATAGTATATTCATACCAAAATATAACCATTCCACGAAGCCCAAAAAATGGACACACTTTCTATTTTTGTGTGACATTTCCCCAGCACAAAGAAAAAGTTGATTCTATTTTTCTTTTTGCACCCTCACACAATTACACGGACGGACAAAGGACATATTTTTAACGTTAAAGAAAGCGACACGATATTTTTTGTTCATGAAATGGTACGAGTATAATCAACGCCTAAAGGTTGGGTATGACGAGAATAAAACGGCGGCATAATTTAGTCAGCTGGAAGTGTTTCAGTCATGTTCATGAATTCAATATTACGATTTTGGCCCAAAGATTTGTTTTTGATGGTCGTTTTTATTTTGTCTTGACACTTCTGACACACCAGTTTGCAAGCCATAGAAACGCCTTATACGGGGTGTGTAAACTATATCTTTTCAGTATTCAAACGCGACATAGGGGGCAAATCTAACGATTAAAATCTTTTTTGGGCCACATTCAGATGATTCGAATTAAGATTCATAAACCCTATTTTAATTCATGCAAATTACTTGGGACTTGTATCTCCTCTATCTCATGAAAAAACACAAATAAAAAATTATTTAACGAAAAAAATATTTAAAAATTCTTTTAGACCTCATATGCTTACATTTTTCACAATAAATGCCAGAAAGGTAAAAGCCTTTCGGCTATGGTTTCTAAGTTATTTAGTCCGATGTCCCGATAAGTAACGTCAGTACCTTGGGAACGAAGTATCTTATGCTTGGAGTTTCTGTTTGCAGAATCGTGACGTCTATTAGTTTGGAAATAGAGGAAACTTAGGCACGGAATATATCGAGTTTCGTGATCTATTTATTCCCACTCTGTTCGTTGGAATGCACTAAAATAGCCTCCGTATACAACCTCCGAATAATACTTACAAGGAAACCTCGCGAGGTGTCCCTCACCGATTTAGTTGCGGTTTTACTATAATAATCTACATGAAAAATGATGAAATACGTATTTTCTCTTTTTTGCTAACAAACGTTTTAAAGGGGTGAAAATCACCCTCAAAGTTCGTACCTCAAAATGATGGTTTGCAGTTTTCACATATTTCTAATAAAAAATTTCCAAAATGACTTTAACCATTAAAAAGAGCATAAAAAATTATGAAAAATACCTTTATTCACATATCTATAACAATTGTGGATATACATTTTTTTTTTTAAATTAAAAATAATAAGAAATTCATAACTCAAAAACTATTTATTATTTTTTAATGGGACCAATTTTAAGTCTTATAACCTATAATGGAATCTCGAGAATTTCGTCTTTATTTCTTGGCCTTACATTGGTAACACTATTTTTGATAGGACATTTGATAAGACTATTTGTAAAAGCATTTTAGTGTTAACAAAATCTAGAAACAATAATAAAGAAAGATTTTTTTTTTATTTGGGACCCGCACAGGAAATAAAGGATCATTTAAAAGTAACAAAAAAATAAATAAACAAAAACAGAAGATCTGTGTTATGCAATAAAGGCTCCTTTATCAACAATATGCTGTGATATTTAAAATTAAGGTAGTTTTTGAAGGTGAACCGACGACCTTGTTTATCTAATTTACCAATGATTGCCCAATGATCCGGCTATCTATGAGTTTCAGCTGGGTGACCATTCCTCCGTAAAAAACATACCTAAGCCTCCCGTGTCTCGCGAAGTGCAAACTAACCCTAGGATTTGGATAAAAATAGACTAATTCCTAAGTCTACTTGTGCTAGCTGAAATAATTCCCTTCGGCCATGAGTCCATCTGAATATTTTACATGTTTTAATTAACACAGCCAGAGCTTCTTTAGACGTACTTTTAAAACAAACGAACACGTATCCGCCCACACTGAGCTACGCTATTTATTTAACCCACGTACACACTTGCGCTCAACCCACGCGATCCTGCGGTATAGACGCCACCTTTTGTCTTGTTGGGATTACTGTAAAGCCAGGGGAAGACAATGTATGTATATATGTGCGGTTTGAACAGGATTTTGATATAAATATTAATGCTTTTGCTGTGCAATTCTAATACCCAATAAATGTTGCTTCGACAATATTTGAAGAAGTAGCAATGTCTCCAAGGATAAAGCCGGGTTTTCATTATAAAACTAGTTACGCAAACTTAGTTATTCATTGATAGTTTCACGTGAAAGTAAATATGTATATAACTATTAAAGTGCGGTGAAACTATCAATGAATAACTAAGTTTTCTCAACTATATAGTTTTCTAACGTAAATCCAGCGTAATACCCGGTAAACAGTACACAGCAGTAGCGCGTTACTTTGCGTAAATACTTTCATCTGGTCTCAAAAACGGTGAAGGAAAACATTGCGAGGAAACCGGCATTTCTACAGAATGTAATTTAATACGAAAAATATATTAAGGTACTTTTAATTTGTAAAAGGCCCGGCGGCTGTTATTGCAGATTATAATTTAATTAAAATCGTGGCCAAAGTACCTCGCAGTAAGAATAAAACTGATCAAATATTAATCCTGTGGAAATTGTAGTTAATCTTTTTGGCCTTTCAAAATAATACAGATTTATCTGTATTTAGAAGGTTTATATGTCACTAGCGACCCGCCCCGGCTTCGCACGGGTGCAATGGAGACTCACTGATAATTTTAGAGCCATTATTTCTCGTAAAAAGTATAGGATAAAAAATGGTTATTGTGGGTTATCCCTAAGAGATAGACATATACCATCGCGGACTTTTTTGTAGACCCTTTTAAGGTGTACAATACTGTAGTACATTATTTTGATCTATCTCGACGGGTTCAGCCAGCGTTTACAATGTAAGCGCAAAAAAATGTGTTTATTTCGACATCACATTAGAAACCTCTAAAATTATCAGTGTCTCTCTACTATATTATGCATGTATTATACATATAAACCTTCCTCTTGAATCACTCTGTCTATTAAAAAAAACCGCATCAAAATCCGTTGCGAAGTTTTAAAGATCTAAGCATATATAGGGACAGACAGAGAGGGAAGCGACTTTGTTTTATACTATGTAGTGATGATAATTTCCTTTCAAAAACCATATTATATCAGATTCTTATGCTCATGATTCTTTAAGCCGGTTTCTCCAGACCTAAGTATTGTTTTTAAATTTTAATTAGGCACTGAGGTGAGATCATCTCTAAAATAGCCCATATTCCAGCTTCTATCTCAACGTCTTAGAATGCTATTTTCAAAAAAAAAACAATGTTATTTTAACACTATTCGACTTACCGCACAAAACATCGACATACAAACTATAACTCAAACGTTTTTCTGCGTTAAAATTAACTCAAGAACCCGCTATATGACAGCTCATTATTTGTGTGAAGAAAAACAATGAAAAACACCGACCAAGTGCGAGTCGGGCGTGCACACGAAGGGTTCTGTACCACCGTACAATACTTAAAACTAGGTACATATTTTTGTTAAGCACATTCCTTCTGTAGGTAACCCGTTGAATTTTTTACTTAATTTTATTTTATATTATATGTTGTTATATCGGCAATAGTAAGTGTGTACTACTATGACTGCTATAACAATAAAATGTGAAAATTTCATGTCGGTAGACACTTGAAATTTTCACATTTTTTGCGGTTCATACGATACAGCCACGGATTAAGTATTTAAGAATCGTAACTGGTAGCGTTTTGTGGTTTCTACCTAAACCCATGGGAAGAAGGCGAGAGTTTATGTATGTAGCTTACAGCCCTGTGACAGACAGACAAATAGACGGATGGCCGGACATCGGAGCATTAGTAATAGGGTGTCGTTAGCACCCTTTTAGTACGGAACCCTAAGAACAAAACACAACACACTGTATTTTATCGCAATAGCGTTATATTTTCTCGAGAAATATGGTCTTGTTATTGCAGTATACCATTACGAGGTAGAAAATATAGAGAGTGCAAAAGAAAAATATGTGAGGTTCACTTTCATGTTTTTGTATTCGAGAAAATGTGTCGTTATTAACTGAATATCCTTTGGCGTTTTTGTGAAGGGTGAATTTCGAATACTCCTGGTATTCGGAATCCACCCTTACTTGAAAATATTTCTGTATTTATACAGGGTGGCTTCTTGATCGACGCGCAACCTATTACCGTAGATGTGAGTGTAGAATCATCTGCTGAATTCATGGTTACAGTTTGTGCGTCGATGTCCTTGCCATCCTGTATTTATGTCGCAGCCAACCAGCTTGATTAGCCGTTCAATTAACTGCCTAGCCTTTTAACTAAACGGTGCCGTTCAACCAGCGGCCTGAATGATATTGAGCCAATGCTTCTAGTACAACATTTAATGAACTGGCTAGCTGATACTGAGGCCATTTATATATAATATTAGGGTGGAAGAAAAAAAAACTAAATTTAAATGCTAATTCCAAGTTAGATTTCTCATCGACTTATTCCGATTTGTTAAATGCCCACACATACCTACACGTACACATACCCATTAAGTTAATGACTCATTTTTATTTAGTTTACAGCTCAGTACTGACGACCGAACTTGTTAATAAATATGCATTTTATATTTTTCAAAACTACAATAAAGAACTGCCGCTTTAAATCAGTCACCAATCAATAAATCGCCAAATTAAATGTTTGAGCTAGGCCAGTAGTTACGATCGACGTTAGCTGCTTGATTGAATGGCTGAATATGATTCAGGCCGCTAGTTGAATGGCACCGTTTAGTTAAAAGGCTAGGCAGTTAACTGAATGGCTAATTAAGTTAGTTGGCTGCGACACATACAAGTAAGCTCTTGTCTCGTATGCAATGAAAAGATGTCTACAAAATAGTCATTCGTATTTTTTATAGTGACCTAAAACAACAGTAATCTAATTGTCTAAGCACTTTCGTGTTTAAAATTCACAAAAATTTCAGAAATATCGAAGTCTATAAAAAGTATTTCAATCTAAACCACAGACGTCACTAAACTATCAAAGAAATTACTTCTACTCCATGACACATAAATAAATCTCTCTTTCGTACACACACAAGACTTAATGGCACCCTGGGACAAACTTGTCACATAAGTACAACTTCTCCTTGAAATATTACAGGAATCAAACTAAGTCTCGAGCCAGACCCCAGGGCCTCCGGGGTCCTGGGCCCTTGGCGCCTAAGTTCGGGGGTCACAGGCGCACTCAAATAAATTACATGCCAGACGGAAAATTGTAAAAAATGTGTTACTCGAGAAATGTACCGCCTAAACCACTTAATATTTCAAATGAATGAGCCTTTTCTGTCTTATCAAGTTAAGTAAAAATATATAAAAGGTAAAATATGTATGTACCAGGTCCCATTTGTTAAAGGGAGCTTGTCGGTTAGACGGATGCGAATTTATAATTTTTTGGTCGACAAAAAATGGTGTTTGTCCCTGAATAAAATATTATGGAAGGTAGGTATGTAGGTCAAAGAAGAGTCATTTGTTTTCATTGTTCAAAAAACGTAAAATTTTCATAAATTGCGCAGTGTAATGCCCTGTTTCTAGGGTAGTCGTGATGTTATGCTATGTCATGTTTAAAGTATAATATAATATACAACTCAGACACCCCAACTGATTTTTAATTCAATTGACCTATTTCAGAGAGAAGTTAAGTCATTTAAAAAATTGTAAAGGATTTATGTGCTGTTTTAGTTTTACTGGCCATTCTGATCGTTTCTTGCGTCTGTGACGACGCTTTACCGAGGGAGGAGTCTTCACCGGGCCGCTGCGCCGCGCTGACATTGGCTTGCTTGACCTATTAATAAATAGACACGGCAACGTTTTTAATGAAGATTTATTGAAAAATGTGACGTATATTAAAAAGTGGTTCAATTAATTCTGCTCGTTATTCTGATCAAACTATTTTCAGGTTTTGCGCATTTAACGTTACACGTTGTATATATTCGTGAGCAAGTAGGTTTTGCGCATTTAACATTACACGTTGTATATATTCGTGAGCAAGTAGGTTTTGCGCATTTAACGTTACACGTTGTATATATTCGTGAGCAAGTAGGTTTTGCGCATTTAACCTTACACGTTGTATATATTCGTGAGCAAGTAGGTTTTGCGCATTTAACGTTACACGTTGTATATATTCGTGAGCAAGTAGGTTTTGCGCATTTAACGTTACACGTTGTATATATTCGTGAGCAAGTAGGTTTTGCGCATTTAACGTTACACGTTGTATATATTCGTGAGCAAGTAGGTTTTGCGCATTTAACGTTACACGTTGTATATATTCGTGAGCAAGTAGGTTTTGCGCATTTAACGTTACACGTTGTATATATTCGTGAGCAAGTAGGTACAGATCGATGGTTCTTTGCCTGTTACTGTTGATTGCGATTTTTACTACTCGTTCGTAGCCTATTCATACGACAAAATTGAATTAAAAGAAAACGGTGAAGAGCAGTGGTGGCGTAGAGCTAACGGACCCGACTTAAGAGAAGAGGTCGTGGGTTCGAACCCAAGTAGGCGCTTAGCTTTGTGTAAACAACTCCGTCTCCGCTGCTCTCAAAACGGTGAAGGAAAACATCGTGAGGAAACCGGCATGTCCTAGAACCAAAACACGCATGGTGGATTACAGGCCACTCACTCTCGCAGAGATACATCTGTCCCAACAGTGAAAACAATATAGGCTGACTATTCCATAATATTTTTCATAACATTTTTCTTGACATAACGTGATAAAAAAAAAATTTTCATATTATGTTTTGTCAAATTATGCCTGTCTGGCATTTGATAAATTGACCGATTTATGTACAGACGCCAGCACATCAAGCTACCCGAAACTGTCAGATTTTCCCAAACAACTTTGAACCTTATGCTTTAGCGATAAAGTTGAAAATCTATTAAAGAAATCTGACAGATCGTAGTAGCTTGATGTGCTGGCGTTTGTACAACAATTATGAAATTTCAGGAATTCCGTACAAGTGTAATTATATGTAAACAGATTGATATTATATATGTTTTTACAGGAACAATTTTGTTACGAGATGTTATAATACGATGTAATCAGAATTTTTTGATTATCCTGCCAAAAACATATATTGAATACAATTTCTCTTTAGAGTAACGTTTTCTCAAACAGACAACTTGCTTTGAAGTATTTATTACCTACTTATTATTAAATAGTCTACTTGCAAATGTAATATTTTATTTTATTTTTAAAATTTTAAGAAAACTTACACACTAATACACGTAAATGATAACGAAATAGTAAACAACTGACAATTGCTAATTACAAGCTAATTACAAGCAGTAATACCTACAGATTAACCCTTCGTATGCCGAACGTGGATCCACGCGAGACAGAATGGCTTTTTAATGGTTTCTATAATTACACCATTCAACCGGTTAAAGGTTTCATTTTAACTTAAAAAAGCTAATCCTTCCAAAAAATTATTCACCGAATGCATGCCTTTTTTTGATGTCGGTTAAAAAAAACCAAGTAGGCTTTAAAACTAATCTCCACAGTAAGCTTAACTACCTCTCTTTGCAAGTTACCTAGAGTAACAAATCTCCACAAATACGTAGCTTGGGGAGCTCCTAAATCCGGCAGACCGCCGATCGATTGAAGTGCGCCGCAGCAGTGCATTAGTTTCCGACTGCTGGAAATTGGATTTGAGGAACTAACTGTGAATTTCTGGGAACTTTGCAAGATTGGTTCCTCGTGCCTGATGTGTTGAAGTTTGTGTGTTTCGTTGGTAAACCTATACCAAACTGAATTTTTAATGTAGATATTTCTATGTACCGCGATTTACCTTGTGGATAGAGTTTTCGTTATGAACTTCAAAATTGTAGTTAGTGATGAAGATATTTTCATAAGACGTGGGTCGGTGTTCTTTTTGGTACGAGTACGTACCAAACTAACCGACTCACTTTTGCATTTATGGATAAATGTTCGTTATCAGATTACCGAAATCATTCCCATCCTTCCATAAGCATTAATAAATTCAAATCTTTTATAAAGCTAAAACTATGCCAGAAAGCCTATTATACTGTAAAAGACTATATTGAGGACAAAAAAGCTTGGGATTGAGCTGCTCCAATAGGTTTAGACAGTGAATGTTGTTTATTTTTTATTTTGCTGATTTACACTTTTGTTTTTTTTTTTCTTTTCTTTCTAAATACATATCTATTTATATACAGAATGACATGAACATTTACTGTTTAAAGTCTTATATTATTTTAATTATTGTGAATGTGAGGACTATGTGGGTCATTGTTTCCGTTTTAATCATGTTCTGGCAGTTTGAGTGGTGTATGCGGTCTACACAAATGTCCTGTCCCTGGTATTGCTCGTCGAATCGTTGAGCTCCTTAAGTTCTGAGTTGAGCTGCACGGTTACTGACGAATGCGTGTACTGACTGCACAGGTCCACTCAGTGTGGTTCTTTCCTCAAAAGACCACTTCAGACACCAATCTACATGGTCCTCAAAGATTATATCCGGATTTTTATATACACATTGACATTGATGAATTTTATATAAACAATGACATGGATATTTACTTTGTATAGTATCTTATTTTTTATTATTATTATTGTGAGTGTGAAGACTATGTGGGTCATTTCTTTTTTCTTTTTTCCTTCTTAGTTAGTTTTAATCATGGTCTGGCAGTTTGAGTAATTTATGCGGCCTACCCAAATGTCCTTTCATTGGTATTGTTCGTCGAATCGTAAGGCTCCTCAAGTTCTGAGTTGAGCTGCACAATTTTTGACAAATGCGTGCACTGACTAGACAGGTCCGCTCAATCTGTGTGGTTCTTTACTCAAAAGACCATTTCAGACACTAATCTACATGGTCTTCACATTATCTGACCAAGATTATGTCTGGACTTTAAAAGAGACTGTGACCTCTGAGTTTGTTTCGGCCTTTCTTCTCAGAGTAGTCAGATAGGAAACGCCGACCTCATCTAGTTTAAAAAAATATGATTGACATGTAAAAGTGTTTGTACAAACCTACTTACAGAAAAAATAAATCATTTATCCATTTATCTACTTATATCTACCGTTTGAGGATAACCCAATACGATAAATGCGTTTATACTAACTTGATATATATACTAACATCACATAAATCATAAACAAAGCATTCCTTGTGAATTCACTCAGAGAACAACAGAATAAATCCGTCTTACTTACTGTGAGGTCTACTGCACGCGTCAGCGTATCAGCAAATCAGAGTTATAAAACCTTGATAACGACGACACACCATTACCTTCTTATACATTTCCCACAAAACATTTATTCAAATAAGGCTACAAATCAGCATTTTTAAACGTCGTTTTTGACGTTCAAAAACACGCTGGGTACACGGAGAGAAAAATCTTAGAAAAATTACTGTGCTATCTCATAATCTGAGTGCATTTGAGTGATAATGGAAAAATTACCATGCTAGCATAGTAAAAATTCTTATGCTGTACAGTAAAATTTATTGGACAAATAACGAATTTATCCCAATCACACTCAGAAAATTTTCTGTATGTCACTTGCACTCACTTTACAGTGACGAGCACCGTAATTTTTCTAAGAATTTTCTCTCCGTGTACATAAGTCAATCTCCCAAAACGATTTGATATTCAAAAAGGCAATAACAATGGTAAACTATGTTGGTTTTTACAATCCATCCATCCGATAGCATACTAAAAACTTAGGTCAGTACCGCAGAAACATTCCGCTTACGTACTAACATCACTTTTAGACGTTATCATAAAAAAAACCCAATAAAAAACACCTTAAACGTAATACTTCAAACAACATCTCTAAACTTTTAACATAAACATCATTCGAGTAACTCCTACGAGTAGGTACGGGATATCCACATCTCCTCTCGAGAGTTCTGTCCACACAGCATCGCGATGGTAGTGCAACAACTTGTAATTACTTTGTGAAGCTACTCTAATTAATGAGAGCTGTTGGAGATTTATGGTACAGCGTATTTTGTTTTTGTTTGTGTTTTATAAGATAAAATGGAGGGGGTCTTGCTTTTTTTCGTTTGCTGTTTTCTCACTTAGATTTTAGTATATGGAGGTTTTAAGAGAAAAACAATAGTTTTTAGAATTAGGTCAGATATATAATGCTTGGAGTAAAAAATATGGCTTATTTCGGTTGTGTGCTGGACAGTGTTTTTTTCCGGAACTAAACATTCCGGAACAAATAATACACACGTCTCATCGTTACAAACTGTATGCAAGCACCGTTCGGGGATTAAAAATATACCCCGTTATTCATAAACGTTGCTTGAAGTTAAGTCGTGATTAGCGACTGTTCAACTATTTGACGTTTTTAAACGCCACTTTAATCATCTTTTATAAATAAACCCCACATTTACCAAACTGCCGCTCGATTCTGTAAAAATCTCACCGTGAAATTATAAGTGAAGTGAGCACTTAATAGTGTTAATCCCTAGCGAATGACAGCTCACTCCACGCTCACTTCACCTAAGCTTTCACGGTGAGATGGTTACAGAATCGCACGGCTGTTCCACTGAACTGCACGTTTCAAAATTCTGTTTCAATACGGTTAGTGGCTGAACTCAGGTGCGGTTCTGTCAAGTGCTGTTGAAATCAGTGCTCTGAGTGGAATACCTTTTGAATACCGGAGGGCTATCACTCAAAAATCTTATATGCCTATCTGTTCTGTAAATATTTCACCATGAAAACAAAGGTGAAGTGAGTCGTCAATAGTGTAAATCCCTAGCATCAGCATGACTCACAGCTCACTAAGCTCACTTCACCTTAGTTATCACGGTGAGATTTTTCCAGAATCGACCGGCTCGTCTAATCTTTCTAATCCCATCCATTTCTTACTAAGTTTTAAGTTAAACATTGTATTTATTTATTACCTTTAGACAAGGTGTCAGGGACTTCGATGCGGAAACTGTAACCATGAATTCATCACATTTTTCTGAACCCGTTGAAATTTTTATTCGGTTGATTGAAAAAAAAAGTTATTTCTTATAATCCGACCGCGTAGGTATTGCATATTTCTATGAAAAAGCAGTTTTTTTTTTTATAACAGACGAAAAATTTCTACATCTGGAATCTTGTATGTGCTGAATTCATAGATACATTTTGCCTACCCTGTATGTATTTATCGTCTAAACAGGTACTTTAAACCTTCTCTATATACACACAGCACAAATACTTACACGTACACGAACTAAAAAAAAAACGTTTCTAACATGGCAAGTAGGTTTACGTAATGCCTAATTAGATTTATTTGAATAAGCTCGCTACCGAACCGCGGATTAGGATAAGCAAACAGCGAGCTAATGACGTGCAAATGTTTAGAAGATCTTTTTTATTGCTAAATGGGGCCGCTCTTGACCTCGATCAAGAATTCTGATATTATATGTCTAGATTGTATAGTTTAAAAGATATATTTTTCTTGAGAGAATACGTTGAAGCTAGGAATGTCTGTTATTGACAACGTTATCCATTAACTTATAATGTCAAAAATGTAATGTCATGAAAAATGTTAACGTAGAAAGAAAAATAAATACCATACTTATTCATTACATAATAAGAGTTCTCCAGAGCGCGTTTCGGCCATTGTGACCAATGTCAACGGAGACTAACCTTCTGTGCGGGAAATATTATAGTGCACAAGAGTTTGCGTAGAGCCAGGTGTACTCCCTCTTCCCTCACTCTCATAGTCCGATGGGACGGCAATCCGACACGACTGGAGAGAGATCAGGACCAGGACCAACGGCTGAATGTGCTTTCTTAGTCACAGACATACTTAGCTACCTTTGGCATACCTCTGTTTAATCCACGATGGGTTATGAGTTATATTTTTTTTTTATAAGTCTTGAAAATGTTTTGAATAATAAAAAATAAAAAAAAGCTGTCAGTCAGAAAATGCAGACGCCAATGAAAAAGAAAGATGCCTCGATAAAACTAATTAATGGTTCTTATATCCACATTAATCAGTAAAGAAATGAAATGCCTAAAGAATAGAAGCTATAATTAAGACAGACAACTAACAGCATAATTAATACTTAATGAACACCTTTCATTAAACCTTAATCTAAAACGTGATGAACCTTTTATCTTATAAAATCTTTCGTGAAACTATACTGAAAGAAATACCTCCACACTTTTATTAAGACTACTAAGATGTTTCCCGGGGTTTTACCAACCGCCTAATTTTTCTTTCTGATTTATCTCTTTTAGCTAGGTTCCTCAGGATCATGGCATGATATTAAATAGGACTTCCTCAGGAAGTGGGCATCAAATGCAAGGAGAATTTTTGAAATACATGAAATAACTGCCACATTTCCCTCCCGCGTTATTTATTACTTAGTTTTCACTTAGGGTCGGTTTTTTGATCCGTAGTTAAATCAACCAATTGTTAAAAATAGTAACTAATTGTTAAATTGTGGCAATGTGTTTTTGATCAATTTTTAGTTTATCCAATAGTCAAATAATTAACTATTAGTAAAAAAAACACCCGAAAGCGGAGAGTTAATAATATGGCGGATGGTCAACTCAATCACAACAGCTGTTTTGTACAAGTTTTCATTTTGTTTTCAACTGTTGCCAACGTCGTATTTCTCAAATTATTATTTGTATTGTTTATCATGGATTTAAGTTAGACATTATAATAGACGATGATATTTTTTCGGAGTACGTGTTAATGAGAAGACCGAAAATTTTTAAGCCACGTAATCCACGTATGGCTAGTGTTGTCACATAGAAAAATATTATCCCAAAAAAACAATTATTTTAGGAAATGATTCCTTATTACACTGGCAATATAATAGCTAATGGTTAAGCTTGACTATACTTAAAATAGATATTGAAAAACGAAATAGCCCTTTAACTTTAGTTGACCAGTTGACTATAGTTAATGTAACAAATTGTTATACTTTGTCTGACTACGGGTCAAGAAACCGGCCCTTGGCGTTCTTTCTGACCCTTTTTCGTTTTAGGGTCATAGAAGAATTGCAATAAGAATTTTTATATTCTATCAAACGCAATAAAAATTGTTCAAATCCGACTGATAGTTCCAGAGGTTAGCGCTTTCAAACAAACAAACTCTTCAGCTTTTATTATATTAATATACTCGTATAGTAAAAATAGACAGTATAGATTTACCCTACCATAATCCGAACATCATCCCAGCATTGTTATCAATTAATTACTTAGTCAAATTTTCGTCAGAACTTTAAGTTTCTTCGACCAAGTTTCGTTGGCCAAGTAACAGGTTTCAGTCAAGTTTTGAGGCGAAAGCTCTTGGTTTGATAATTAAAATAAATGGTTTATCTTGTTACATGGTTACCTCGGTAAAGCTAAAATTCATGTTTTATTTGATGGTTCATGATGAAACCAGAGACAATGGGAGGCTGGAAATTCGTATGTGTTTTTAACAGAATTGAACATGCATGGAATATGTAACGCAACATACATTTGCTTACCAAGTCAATGTGGTTTCGGTCAAGAGGTAAATGCATTTGATATGCATGTATATGTGTGTACATATATACAATGTAGAGGCAACAATGCGACAGTAAATTAAAACGTTGGCAATACTGATGCATAAGAGTATTTTGGAACTATCAAATAAATTTTATTTGAAAAGTACACCAACGACCTATTCACTAGATACATTAACATGATAAAAAAATAACATGCATAGTTATGGTGAATTAGTCAGTTACAGGCGTACACAGCACTTACATAAAAAAATCGGCCAAGTGCGAGTTGGATTCGAGCACGAAGGGTTCTGTACCATTATCTATAAAAACGGGAAAAAAATAATTTCTGTTGTATGGGAGCCCCCTTAAATATTTATTTTATTCTATTTTTAGTATTTTTTGTTATAGCGGCAACAGAAATACATCATCTGTTAAAAATTTCAACTGTTTAACTATTACGGTTCATGAGATACAGGCTGGTGACAGATGGACGGACGGACGGACGGACAGCGGAGTCTTGGTAATAGGGTCCCGTTTTACCCTTTGGGTACGGAACCACACACTTGACCGGTTTTTTGACGCTGCGGTCTGATGTACAGACGCCAGCACATCAAGCTACTACAAGCTGTCAGATTTCTTTAAAAGATTTTCAACTTTATCGCTAAAGCATAAGGTTCAAAGTTGATTGGGAAAATCTGACAGTTTCGGGTAGCTTGATGTGCTGGCGTCTGTACCTTAAATGTGTGGCTGTTATAATGACACCAATCTAACTCAGTACATCTCCATTGTTACAGCGATGTCGTCGTGCCGTGTCGCGGCATGCGTGGCTGCGCTTGCGGCGGTGAGCTGCGCGCTGCCGCACACAGTCCTCGCGCTGGACCTCAACAGGCTCTACGGACACCACACTAAGCGCTCCGGTGAGTACCACTAGTCCACTACCATAATCATCATTTATAATACACTTGCGTGCAAAAAAATTGACCCACCCCATGCTCTTGGATTTGAAACAATATAATTCAACAAGTTTTACTAACAATAACCTAATATATCGTTTATTAAAATCTTCCTGAAAGTATGTAGATTACGTTAGTGAAAGAATTATCAAAACTTATTCATTAATTTTTGAGAAAATCGCGAACTTACAAACATGGGTGTTGAATAAAGAAACTCCGTTTTCTTTTGAAGACCGTCATCAAAATCAAGTTCAAGTTTGATTAAACAAACAGAAATAAACCAAATTTAACGTAACACACTGACAAAAAAGTCATTCACTTTTTCCGAGCAAAAGTGAGTGACGAGGATATCTGAAGAATCTAGTTGATCTTATCAAGAATATTGTTTTTATCAAAATATAGCGTATATTCAAATAAACTGTACCTTCACACAATATAAAATAAAAGGATTGTGTGGTTTTTACGAAACCACGGTAAAAGTGAAACTTTTTTTTCACATTATAGACATTTAACTAAAAATTTTCGGAATAATATTCCATTAAGGGTATTCACTTTATCCCTACTCCGCGGCCGACCGTCACGCGACATGCAACACACAGACGAAAAAGTTTGAGACGATGTAATAAAAGTTTCACTTTAATAATAAATTATATTCATTACGATTTTTGAAATATCGTGTTTCAAATGGAGAGTATGGGGTGGGCCATTTTTTTGCACGCAAGTGTAGTTAGCCGAAGGATATCTACAGCTAACAATCACCCTGATTGCGTTGAACAGTTTCAATCAAAATCTCAACCATTTTGAAGGGTAGCGCTTGCATTTTGATAGCTATTTATCCCGTATGTTGCACCTGCCATATTTTGTCTCTGCATCACTCTAAGGTTGGCTGGTAGAAAATGCCTCAGGCATTAAGTCCGCCTTTGTACAGATTTTTTTTTACTTGTCCATAAAGTTTTAATAAATAAATATTGCTAATCCAACAGCTTTACTTTATGCAAATAAAGTAAAGCTGAATGAAGGAAAACATCGTGTGGAAACCGGTCAAATGTTCAAGAACTAAACATTCGAAGACACACTTGTGACATCTCGACCAACCCGCACTGGACCCGCGTGGTAGATTGTTAGCCCACTCCCTCTCGAAGAGAGATCTGTGTCCCGACATTACCTATAGGCCCATTTTGTCTACGTTAACAACAAAAAACACACAGACTTTGTACGGATACCGGCAACCGATTAATAATTATTAATTTGTCGAAACGTAAAATTGAATTTCTATTTGTCACCTTCCTGAAAGCTTTCAGTACCACGTACCCAATTAAAATATAATTGGAAATTCGGGACATTTTTATTTTGAAAAATGTCAAAGACGACAGGGACCGAACGGATTTCATTTAATTTCTCTTGTTAGCCTTTCCAATTGTTCTCTTGTTTCATTCAGTTGAACTTTTGAAGGGTGATGATAATGTGGGTTCTTAGTTTTGCATTAAATAAAACATTGAATGGTGAAAAGGGTTTAATGGGGACTACTTATACATTAATTTCGACTTTGGTCCTCCTGGTTCAGAATGATCCCAGTTGCCAAAATATAACGGTTTTGGAAAAGGTACCTATTCTCACGTGACGGTTAATTTTGATTATAGCGATACTATATTCGATTTTATATACTTAATTGTATGAAGGCAAACTCGATACCAATACCGTAATACCTTTTAAAAATTCCTACTCAATTTTGATCAACTATTAATCAAATATCGAGAAAAAACATTGGACACAAATCTGTCATCAAATATTCGTTAAAAATCTACACAATTCAAAACAAATATCGTCACAATGAAAAAGTATCAAATGAATAACAAAAATACACCTAAAAAAACAATAGCATTTTTACCAAAAAACGGCAACGTTCCACGAAAATAAATCCTAAGCAGTTTTGTTATTTTATAACTCTGTTCAATCAGTCCATTTATTTTCAAAGCGTTCCAGTTTCAAAAAATAGCGGCCACGTTGTTTTGCCCGATTGCCGCGAAGTGCACTCTCGTTCATGTTTTGCCCGATTGCCGCGAAGTGCACTCTCGTTCATGTTTCAACAGCGTGATTGGTAATCAAAGCGATCGATCACTAAAGCTCATGTTGTGCGGAAATCAGTTTACCAGTCAAATGGGAAAATGTTCGTCAAACGGGTTCGGGCATTTTGGTCCTTATGACCAATGGACTTGAATCATACATCGATGGATAGGGCTTTTTAAGAGGAAAAAAGTTATTATTGGGTTACATTTAGACTTGTTGTCCGATTCGAGATATCAGCTTATAAAATATGTGTTTTCAGTATCTCGGATAGTACGCAAAAAATCAATAAAATACGTAGTGTATAGTGATTACTAAGCTGGAATGAATGAGTAATTCCACTTTGCCACACCAGGGTGGCGGGCTTGGTGGGGCAAAGTGGAATTACTCGAATGAATATGTGAACTCATTCCACTCAGAAAAAACTGCATAAAAATATTTATATAGGTACGTACGTAACTAGTTTTTTTTAATATGAATTATTATTTAGGTAAAAAGGTATTCATATAGATTTAGGCTTACAAGTTGTTATTATTACCAAGTAACAGCCTAATTCTGCGAATAGGTGGGAGATCGGAAAAAAATATATATACCTAAATATATCAAAAATACTTAGAGGTATAATCACAAAATGATTTAATATTCAAGGTACCTACGCGTACTCCGATCGGACAATATATCAGGACAAGCGCCATACCTATTCGAACTCTATGAGAATATACCTTTCCAACGATAAACTATTTATATCTATTGGGTCCAGGACCTGAGTCCATACATTTGTGCCCAAGGTTCTTTTCGTTTTAAACCGGGTTTAATTAAGTTTAAAATTCTAAGTTACACCCTTCAAAACAAGCTTGTTTAAACTGCTTGTTTAATCTTATCAGAGTCTATGGTATAGACAACAATAGGTTTTAGAAATGCTCTTTTATGTTTTTCATTAATGCTTCTTATTATCTGATTTTCTTATCTACGTGACTCAAGAATGAAGAACAAAACCACGTTGTAATAAACAAATGAAAATGTTGCTTAAATATTTAGAGCTTGGTAAAACACAAAGAAAATACGCGAAACTCCGAAACACGGTGTTTTTGTGAATCAGTTCGAGTCAGACCGAGATAACATTATATATTCTGAATACTGAATAGACTGCGAACTCATTTGGACGTTTGAGGGTGTGAATATATATAAAGAAGGTTAACGAGATTTGCACACCTCACCGATGTCCTTGGAGTATCTACCTAAGTATGAAAAGAATTGTATATCGCGGGGAGATCAGCGGTGGCGTGTGAAACGCAATAATTTCGTCGGTAATGGTTTCTAGACAACTAGATAACTAATGGACGGTCCAGTGGGCTGGCCATGTTCGTCGAAGAACCGATGGGTTTTACCTGGACGTTTTATAAAGCTGGTAGAGAATGAGCCTCCCCATTTTTTAAATGTTAATTTCGCTGAATATGTTATGAGACTAGGGTTGTTTGGTTTCACGGTGCGTCATTCCAACTGATAGTGTGCGGAGTACCACCATTGAGTCTAAGCACATATCATACCTAAGTGTGCACACACTCGAGCTACACGCGTCAACGGCAGAGATGACCGCAGCCGTTGACATCATGCCTCTCGTATGAGTACGGTGCTCATGAGGGTTTGTATGAGCACTTACCCAAATCAGCAAGTTTTATCAAACTTGCAGGGCAGATTTTACCCGAGGTTTGCTGAACGTAGTTAAACAACGCCAATCTGATTATTCACTTTTGCACATTAAAAGTTAGTCTCATCCGACAAAAAAAAACGACGGGTTGCACTCCGGGAGTGCCGGCAGAAGTGAAAACTTAAATATTAACGTTGTGCATTTTTTATATTTTGGAATGGTTAGGGAATCATTTTGCACGAATTGCTTTAATTATCAGTATAAAAGTACTATCATTTATGTCGTAGAATACAATATTTATTTATTGCGCTATCTTGCACAAACATGACAATTTATATTACATTAAAAAGAATATCTCTCAGAAAAATCAACTTCCATCCATAATTTCGACGACTTTTTCACCATCATTATTACCAGAACCATTATTTTATTATTTTTTTAATTTTTTCACGTCCACCGGATGTGTGCCATATGTTCCACCAGTTATCTGTAGTTCCCAAATTGCAGATTTATTGTCGAGAGATGTACCTTCAAGTCTATCAATACATTCTAACTACAATTCTAATTAATTCATTCATTTAAGTTAAGTTTGTTTCTGTAACATAAACACACACGAACATTCGCGCAAGCACCCTGCCCCACCTAAACTAAACAACAGGCGCAGGCATACATTTTCGCCGCGCCGCAGAAAGAGAGGGGGATACTTCCTCGCCTACGCCGCGCCGCCGGCTGTCTACTCACCATCCGTCTTACGAATTTTCGATCAGGGTCACGTGTCCTGACGCGAGTTTTACATTTTTTACCCGTTACAAAAAAAGTGTACAACGCCGCTAAAGAAGTTTTCACTTCAAAAAACCTAGAGATCCCTTTTCCAGAATTTCAAAGAAACAATAAAAGGTGATCAAGGAGTTAGACAGCTCAGACCCATTTCTCACAATTTAATCTTACAATCAGCGTGAGAAATAAAACAGCTGGGAATCTGGGATTGAAAGAGAAACGATAACAAAATGTTCTATTGTTTTATTTAATTCCTTAATCGTTCTTCAGAAACAAGAAAGATCATTTATTACCGTCGTCTCCTAGATAAAAGATTAATTTATTAAATACATGTTTAACTGAATTTTTTTGCGAAAATTACTTTTTTTCGGAAGTAAGATGAACGAGACTTATTTCAAAGTTAAGATAAAAGGTTAACATGACGAGTGAAGAGTTAAAAAGGAAATTATAAATGGCAGGTAAAGAGTTCAAAAGATTTTTGGAAAAATATATACAACCTTTATTTTACGTCAATAAAGTCAAGCCTTTATTTCATAACAATTCCGAGACGCCAGTTACATTCTTGTAGCATATTTCTTTGTATTTTACTTGGAACATTAATACGGAAAGACAGTTTTATCAGAATCGACAAATATTGTTGCTTGTCTATTCTTCATCGCTCTTATTGGAGGCTTTAAAATCAACACTCACAAAAAAATTTCTTACAGTATGCTCTTAGGTATTATGTACTCTTAATGAGTGTCCATCATTTGTCTAGCCTTGTCCCAACTACGTTGGGGTCGGCTTCCAGTCTAGCTGGATGGAGCATGATTACCAGTATTTTACATGGATTGACTGCCTATCTGACCTTCACAATCCTATTACTGGGTAACACGATACCGCTTGGAAAGACTGTTTGTCTTAATACAGGTACTCTTAAGGCTAAAGCAGAAGCTGGAACGGGCCTCCCAACGCATTGCAAGAATTCTCCTTCATCACCTTCGTACATTTTCCTTGAACTAACGTACACTACAGGCGGGCTGGACCGCACTTTTTTTAGATGAAAATGCGTTGCGCAGTTGTGATGTGCTCTTAGCTTTAATGGGTGTCGTTTTGTAAGTAAATCTATAGTTCCAAACCATAAGGACCATCATTTACCTGCAAAGGGACGTCCCTACAAACGAGCCTTAAGGACTATCATTTTCTGATAGGGATGAGGTCCTTTGGAACCCGTGGGATTAGTAATATGATACATCGTTCTGGCACCTTGAAATATAACCTGTTTTGGACAACAAGCGTTTTAATCGGCCCGACAAAATTGCGAAAATAGAACATAACATGGAATTTCAAACTTTAATTAAAGCTAGATCGATTCTCACTTGTTCGTGCCAATATTTCATATTTATTTATTGCGTTTCATAATGTATTAAAGATGTTATAAATAGGCTTATGTCTCGGTAAAATTTATGGACCCTGTTATAGGGCAGATAAAGAATAGGATAAATATGAAAAAAATATTAGGGGAAGGTCGGGTTGCGCCGGGCACTTAAATAAATTGTAAATAAAAGTACCAATTAATGAAATGTCTGTTTTTATTTTGTCCCTAAAATTAAATTAGGAATTTCTTTGATAATATTAATTAAAAATTACTAATCATATCACAATTTTTAAAGGAATGTAGTACGAATTATTTAGTGTTATTTTTTTTTGGTGAAACAAAAAATGGCGGGGTAGCCCCGGACATAATAATCTATCGTGGCCGAATCGTTTTTTAGCCTTAAAAACGTCACAAATGTAATAAATATCTAAATAAACACAGTATTCATGGGCCCAGTCCTTACATTTTTGGCACTGTATCCAGTCCTTTTCAAATATTTCTCCGCATATGTTACATTCGGTCTCTTTTTCTCGATCTTCTTGAGAAAGAGTTTGAATTTTTTTTTTTAGGCATCTTTTTAGCACCTTTACTTTTTGTCCTTAGCTTGGTCTTTTTTTACTGTCTCTACTTTTTCCTTTTATTTTCTACTTCTTTTTTATATGGTGAAGAGGTTATAAACTCGCTCTTTTGGATTTCTCGAGCTCGCCTTAACAAGAGTTTTGTTGATGCACCAGGAAATGGTGAGAGCTGTTTTAATAAATTTGTTGAGCTGGAAACAAAAAACTCACTCACGACTAACTTACTCGGCACCCGCACCGCGACTAATATGGATTTGTTTCTACTCTAGAGGCACACATTTACAACAACGCTTTGCCTACACAACGCGTTAGTTTCTTAGGAATTCAAATGTCCGTGGTTACCCGCCGTCCGGGGCTACCCGACCTTCCCCATACTTATTAAAGACATCTTAACTTTGAAAAGCTCATGTCAAAGAAAACATACCTTTATTTAAAAAAAAAGATACCTCTCATTTTTTTTCTCCTAAATCCAACAGAAAACATCTTAAATTAAAATAAAGTAGATAAGTTGTAACAACACCCAAAATAACAAACCTCAATACTTAGCCTGCGAACAATTACACAGAGAGAAATATATAAATTTCTCTGTCAAAAATCAAGAACAAAATCATTTTTCTACGGGATACTTTACAAACTCCGCTATCATCCTTAAATCAAGGGAATAGAGTCTAAAATCGTTATAAAAAGAAACTCGGTGTCTCATTACTGACATCTCAAGGGGCTGTCCCCATTATCTTGCAAACTGTGTCTGGAGTAATCTGTGTATGTGGGTTAAGTTAAGAGGCGGTAACGGTTATATGTAGTTTCTAAAAGATTACTAGCCGTGGTCCGCGACTTCTTTTGCGGTCCAGGTTAAAAATAGCCTATGTCCTTGCCTAGGTCTTGATCTATCTGTGTGCTAAATTTCATCCAAATCCGTCCAGCAGTTTTTCCGTGATTGAGTAACAAACAAACTCACTTTCGCATTTATAATGTTAATATAGTTAGGATTAGGATTGGTTTAAGTTTAAATGTAATGTTTTATGGAAACTACAACTACTATATTTTAGTCGTTCAAGTACCAGCCACTTGACGTTTAATGTAAAGATTAATGCATTTTGATATTTAACGCGAGGCTGCGTAGCGTTGAAAAAAGCAGGGAAAATTCACGTTTCTTTTCAATTCCGTTGTTTTTTCAATGTTTCATTCGAAAGTTTCAATAAAATTTGCCAGTATAGGTATATTTCATGTTTTTTTTTTTTCAATAAAATCGAAAATTATGAAAGAAACGTATTCTAGCTGTCAGTTGTATAAAAAGTTTTATCAATTTACGTGCTAGTTCCGAATGAAACATTGAAAAAAAAAAAACGAGAATTTCTCCTGCTTTTTTCAACGCTAAGGCTGCGCCATCACGACATCAAAAGAAGTGTCTGTTGAGGTTGTGATGGCCCGGCCTCTCATACACTTGTGGGTTCAACCCATATGTACTTTCTAAGTTCATCTTGGATATCACTTACATGAGCGAAGGAAAACATTGTGAAAAAATCTGTAGTTTTATTAATATAAGTCTGAAATTATCAATCCGCCTTGAGGAAGCGTGGTGATAAATGTTCATGCCTTCTCTGTACGAGAAAATGTGTTTGCTCTGCCGTACCACAATATTAGGCCAGTGTGGTTACTATTTTACACTTTTTTTTGTATTACCTGTCCCAAAACTGAAAAAGTCCCGAGTATTCGTTGTTTATTTTGAACTAAAGACTATCTTTTATTTATCAATTTTGTTTTTTATCCTAGGTCATGCGCTTAGTGGTAAGTACTCAACTATTTCTAAGCATTTAAAGCACAACTGTGGTTTCATGCAAAACAGCCCCATTTCACTACACATTAACGAAGCCCTCCTAGTCTACAATTATTTCATCACCCCTGCTCTCAAAACGGTGAAGGAAAACATCATAAGGAAACCAGTTTGTCCTAGAAACAAAAAAGCGCGAGTCGGATTCGCGCGAAGGGTTACGTAACATTATCTATAAAAACGGCAAAAAAAAACATGTCTGTTGTTGTATGGGAGCCCCCTTAAATATTTATTGTATTCTGTTTTTTAGAATTTGTTGTTATAGCGGCAACAGAAATGCATTATCTGTGAAAATTTCAACTGTCTAACCATCACGGTTTATGAGATACAGCCTGGTGACAGACCTTCGGACGGACGGACGGACAGCGGAGCGGGAGTAATAGGGTTCCGTTTTTCCCTTTGGGTACGGAACCCTAAAAACGACAACATGGGCTATCTACCAACCTGCATTGAGCCCACTTAGTGGATTATGGCCCACTCCCTCTCACAGGGAGGAGGCCTGTGTCCCAGCAGTGTCACTGGTCACTGGGGTGAATTCGCAAAAGTACTATTCTTCACAATATGTTACAAACAATGATATTTATTTTTAACCGACTTCAAAAAAAGGAGGAGGTTATCAAGTCGACTGTATTTTTTTTTTTTTTTTTATTTTATGTTTGTTACCTCATAATAACCGACTGGGTGAACCGATTTTCATGATTCTTTTTTTATTTGAAAGCTGGTGCTTCCCGTGTGGTCCCATTGTCACCATTTCAATATCTGATGATGGGATCTTGTAGAAATCTGGGGAACTCTTCAATAAATAACAGCAGATTAACCGCGATTGTTGCTATAGAATATCTAAGCATTGTTTACACCATCACACAACATAATATCACGCCTGTACTCACTACAAAGGTTATAATTTTTTTAATTATAATAATAATTAATACCAGTAAAACAACCGCGATTGCTGCTATCGCATATGTATGCATTGTTTACGCAATCGCACAACATAACATCACGTCTGTACCCTATAAACGCAGATGCAGCTTCCTGTCACTGATATTTACATAACAAGTAGTGTTTATATGAATTCGATTGGGGTAGATATAACTAAAAAGTGAAAAATAAAAAATTTTATATAAAAAAAAACAACCGACTTCCAAAAAAACACTACAAAGTGAAAAATAATTTTAATTTCGGAAGTCGGTGTCAAAAAACCAAAATGCGGAACCAACGACACCGACTTCCAAAATTAAAATTATTTTTCACTTTGTAGTGTTTTTTTGGAAGTCGGTTGTTCTTTTTTATATAAATTTTTTTATTTTTCACTTTTTAGTTATTAATTACGTGACTTGGCTATCGCATTAGGTTTAGACCTGTAATGATAGTTTTAAGGCATTTAAATAAATAAATACACATTGTAGGCTGATTATGCCTAGTCTACAAATATCGAATCCAAATCGTTCAACTACATTTAAAGTTGGAAACTAAACTCATTAACGTCATAGACTTTTCAAATATCCTAGGAACAAAGTCTTTTTAAAGTTTAACTTACAAAAAGGTTACAAGCTACCTTAAAACATTTAATATTCCTCTCACAGTCAACGCTTATCATTCTGAACACCCTCCGCAAATTTCAGCCAAAAAAATAATAACTGGGAAAAATTGCCATAATTAACAATAAGCAAATTAAGTTTCTTTTATAATTTACCTGAGGCTATCAAATGAAATTACTGTCCTCTTCTTAATTAAATTAAGGTGACTAGATTAAATAATGTTTGCAATAAAAATAAACGCTTGGATACTGTTGAGAGGCCGCCATTTTGTTTTGAAGGTATATTTTAAAGTTCAGCCCAGAACCTAAATAAAAGAGGACCCTTGTCCAATGACACGTGCGGTTTATTTTTGTTTTAACTTCACAAGAAAATTTTATGTTAATTTAATCAAATGAAATAAAATAAAAATGTTTTAATTTTACTGTTGCTAATTAGTTTGCATAAATCTACATTTTTATCATTGATTGAAAACGTGAATTCAGTTAACTCTCTGAGTGTTTATTTTTTAAATCAAAATCACAATGATTATTACAATCCAATGTTGTTTTTTTGTAACCACAACCGTTGTGCTTGAGATTTGAATGCACCTAAAACCAGTAGGACCAGTCCATCAGAACAGTCATGTCAAGATCGAAGGACTAGTAACTTCAGCTGAATGGGGATCTTCTGGCGCATGGGCAAAATCGAAACTAACGCTGCCATCTGTTTTTTCAATACATTTCACAAAAGGATCGCACAAATATTTACCAATAGCGTCCCTCTGTCAACGTCATTCAAGTGTCAAAAGGCACCTTTACACCTAAACGTTTGGCATAGATACACTATGAATAACTTATCTGACGCGATCACAAGAAAATATACAAGAAACGCAAGCCCTGAAAGTGGTTGGATCATAATTGACTACTGAATCAATTTCAGTAACTTTTACTTATAGGATTTTTTTTAAAAAATATGTATTTTGGCATACTCACTGCTGATTGAGCCAAAGAAAATTAAATCTTATTTCAAGGACGTATGATTCAATTTCAAATGCATGAAGTAATGTTAGGTTCAACACGATTTTCTTAATAATAATAGTTAGCTTAAAACAAATTAATATGTGGTTATTTTATTATGTATGCTTTTAACTCAATACTTTAATTGGGATGTATGAGGTATTACGTTAATTATGTTATTACCAATAATCGCTTACTTCTTTCACTTGCACCATTCACTCTCTCTTCCAACGTAATTGGCAGCTCCAACGTTTGCTACCTAGAATTAATAAATCAGTTAAACACAAACAATAATTTCCCCAATTTCCTGAAATTATGAAACCGCACCTGCACTCAGGAAACCCTACCTAACGACAAGGATCTGGTTCCGTATTATGACGGTTCGAAGCCATCATAAATCTAGTTTAAGAGAGAGATGGAGCCACACATGACTGATAGCACCATCCCTTTATTTATTTATTTAAACTTTTCGCACACAAAATGGTACAGACGCCAGCACATCAAGCTACTACAATCTGTCAGATTTCTTTAATAGATTTTTAAGTTTAGTGCTAAAGCATAAGGTTCAAAGTTGATTGAGAAAATCTGACAGTTTCGGGTACCTTGATGTGCTGGCGTCTGTACAAAGGCGGACTTAATGCCTTAGGCATTTTCTACCAGTCAACCAAGAGTGGTGAAGAGATTAGATGGCAGGTGCTTTGGTTGAACCGAACAATCATCATCTGCCTAGCCTTTTCCCAACTATGTTGGGGTCGGCTTCCAGTCTAACCGGATGCAGCTGAATACCAGTATTTTACATTGAGCGACTACCTATCTGACCTCCACAACCCAGCTACTGGATAATACGATACCCCTAGGTAAGACTGGTTGTCAGACTTTCGGGCTTCTGACTACCCGTAACGACTGTCAAAGATCTACGAATGACAGCCGGGACCAACGGCTTAACGTGCTTTCCGAGGCACGGAGGGGTCTCGGCATGTAAGGTCACCCATCCATGGATCAACCGCGACAAGAGCAGCTTAACCTGATCGATCGATCTGTGCGGCTATTATTATTTAGCCACGGGCCTCTCTTTGGTTGAACCGAAGAATGATAAAAAAAAAACGATTAAAACCCTTTTCCGCACTGGAATCATGATGGCATTAATACTTCGTAATACGGCCCCTGGAAACGTGGGAAATTAGTTCAACAGCTCACACACTAGTAACAACCGTTTAGAATTCCCTACAACACCACAATTTTCATATTAGTTACACGAAACATAAGTATAGCAATGTTGCTTCTAAAGCTTCAGTTTCCTACGGTCTCCAATTTACCAGCGAATGACGTCACTGCAACATTATTTATAATAATAATAAGAAGTATTTATTTTCTCGCCACAATAAACATTACAGACATTGTTACAAATGAGAGATTATTTGGTTTAGTTTACTGTGGGAGACTGGTGCCTAAGATAAGGGCCTGTGTTTCAGGTCACCAGGTCTTCATTTATGAAAGTAAGTTGGTGTATTTTTTCTAGAGAGCATGTTTTTAATACCGTAAAGTCAAAGTCCGCTGCCATCATTTTCATGAGGGCCCTCACTACGGCCGTTATGTAGCGGCGACCGCTCTCGTTGGAAACCCAAGCTTTAGCGTGTCGGTGATAATCTAAATTGAGTTAGCCCAGAATTTGGCACCGTCAGTAACTTCCATCAGTTCCTGTAACGGTCAGACCACAGGACACGCTGGACACGATATTAAGCGTCCCATCGTTTTTGGAACAGCACCTCATTTACTCTCCAGGGCGGCGTCATCTGTGAATGACGCCGATTCCCTCGTTCACAAACTAAACTAAATTTAAGTTCAGTGCATCTTTTTCTTTCTATTTCATTAAGAAAAGGACAGTTGAAACCATAACAGATAGGTGTTACTAAATCCTTTTAGAGAGATTGCGACAGCCTGAACAGAGTTTTTACACTTTCATCAGATGCTTTTGGAACAAACTCTAGGTATCACATCACTCTCCTAGTTTATAGGTAGGATATAGTACGCATAATACGCGCATTGACGTGGAGCTGCGGACACCAAGCCCGTATTACCTATTACCTAGGTAGGATATAGAGAATCATTTTTTTTTTTTGAATCGTGCGCCGAGGTTACTCGTTAATTGCGTATAAAATCTCGTAAAAAGTTCATTGCAGACATATCGTGAGACTATCCACAACTTCTTAACCACGTTTACAATGTTGCCAATAACATTCCTCCATTTTGTGAAAATGAAACCATTTCCCCGCATCGTATTTCATGGGCAACCCTACCGCCAGATGGAAAGTTCCTGATAGAAAGTTGACACACGATATCAGATACAAACAGAAATGATACCGCGATTATATCGAGCGATATGACAATATCAATACTCAATGCGTGTTTACTTTTCCTTGCGTTTTTACAGTGAATATAAGAGCCAAACAATAATTATTTTGATTTGAAATGGCCAGTACTGCAGAACGGCAATTTCATAGGTAACTAAAGACCTAATATTAGTTTAGTTCTGTCAAATTAAGATACTCCATAGACAAGTTTAGACGTGATCAAAAAATTGGGTATAAAAATACGTGAATTTACGTCAGGTGCTGACAAATTTGACAGGACTAAACTAGTATTTATGTTCTGTCCTTTTCTTAATGAAATAGAAAGAAAAAGATGCACTGGACTTAAATTTAGTTTAAGTTTGTCAACAAGGGAATCGGCATCTATCTCCACCTAAAAAATAAAAAGTAAAATCCGTTTATTTCACACTATTTAACTGTCCATAAGTCACCTAAGCAGGACGCTCAGAGGTTGAAATAGGTAACGTAGCTATAGAACATAGTACCTGCAAATAAAAAAGGAATCTCGACAATCGGACGAGTGGTTCTCGAGTTATAAGTGCACTTACTATAATAACTGGATATATAAGAGATACTTGATATTCACCAAACGGTTTTTTTGCTTGACTGGTGTAGGTACTGTACCCTCTCTCTCGCAACAATAATTTGGTATTTGGTAAATTCACTATTACTGTAACTAAGGAAAACGGAACAAAAGGGTACTCGTAGCAGAGTTCGTGCAACTACGTAGTTATTTGAAAACGCTGTCGAAAGGTTTCAGTTACAGGAAGTATTGTTTTCTTTTCATTTCCCGAACAGTGGGAGAGGAACGGATCGATGGTCTGTTTTGGTAGTTTTGTTACTTGTTAGCTTTCATAGTTTAGTTTTCGTTTTCGATTAAATATTTGCATTTCCATGCATATATACGCATAGATACGCATATAACAATATAATAATAAATCATTTATTTCAGACGCAGTCCATACATAATAAAAAAATTAAAAATTAAATTCGTTCTTTTTTTAATATATTCGCATATATTCGTTCTTTTTTGAAGTTTCCTTAACGGGTTTTGATTTGTTGAAATAGTTTTTACTATCGAGTATTTCACAGTTTAATAATTTCACAAATCCTCGTGCATGAAAAATTTTACTTTAACAAGATAAAGATACACATAAATTGGATTAGTGGTTTTCAAGTTACAATGGAAATACAAGCATTGCGTTTTACCATGATTCTGTAGGAATGAATAGGTATCCGATTTCCGCTAATATCTGAAAAACAAGTACACGTCACACCACAGTCAAGCTCAAACTCAAAGCATTTATTGCAATTTAACCAATTACAGCTGGTTGCCCATTCTAAAACGTAGTAGATTCGAGAAGACCGGGCAAGAATCATCACATAAATCTATTGTTCTGTAAATAGTCAAAATTCACCAAGAGTCTCCCATAATTTGTACCCTTGGGTCACCCATAATTACACGTCATCACCATAGAATGGTTTGTCTTAAACATACACAGCCGCTTGTTAAACCCCATAGATACGACACCCCTGTAATAGGAACACATATGGCGTCTTTAATAACACCTGTGGGTACCTTAATAAAGCACAAAATACGCAACGATGAACATTATGACGGCAATTACTTATTTGTGGCAGTTTATAGCAGGCCGTTTGTACGTTTACATATTCAGCAGTGGGTTTTTATGAGTGAATTTGTATGAATGTTGTAAAGTGTGTGTACCTTGGACATCCCTGTGAGATATAAATTCAAGTTGATGACTTAAACGATGATATTGAAAAGAAATAGATCGGCTTGAATTGAACTCACAAAGAAAACTTATCAAAACGTTCTTTTTGCGTAATCGTAGTTAGCTACGCCGTAGCTCAGAAGTCACTACGCCGTAGCACATGATGAGCTACGCCGTAGCACATGATGAGCTACGCCGTAGCACATGATGGGCTACACGCCATAGCGCGTCGAAATACACGAATTTAGAACACTACATACATTTTTATCACATTTCCTTGATTTCAGTTCAGACTAACCTGCTCCATGTTGCTCTTTCCCGTATAAAAATATAGGTAGCAACTAAGATCTTTCGAAAGATTTCCCAGTCAGTAATGTTAATAGAAATAGGTATACATTTTTATTATTACGACAAAAATGTATAAATTGGTTTAACTTCTTTTAGATTACCTAGCAAACTATTTAAATTATATGAAAAAAAAACATCTATCATCACACCTGTTCTCCACAAAGGGTTAGACAGAGGCGTACCTCCAGTACACCCACATTTAGCCAGTTATGTTTAAATCCCATGTAATAGCGGGCGACCCTATTGCAATTAATAGGCCACAAATCCAGACCTCGGGATGCTTAACAATATAGAAAACAATACAGCTTGCTACTGCTTTAATAACAATTAAATATCCTAACTTAACTAAAGGCTGATTTTTCAATCGACAGATAATTTTTATTCGTGGAATAAAATTGACGTCTGACAGATTTTGTATGGGAGAACTGTCAAAAATTCAAAATTATTCCTCGGATAAATTATCTGGCGTTGGAAAAATCAGCCCTAAAACTATTAGCATAAGCAGCCTATAAAGTCTTAAGCTTGACCCACTGCTGGGACACGGGCCTACGCTCTGTGAGAGGGAGTTGGCCATAATCCACCACGCGGGCCCAGTCCGTGTTGGTAGATGTCACGTCTTTGAATTTTTGGTTCAAGGACATGCCAGTTTCCTCAAGATGTTTTCCTTCACCGTTCTAAGAGCAGTGGTGATGAGATTAAATACACAAGTGCCTGCCTGGGTTCGAACTCACGACTTAGGCTGCTTGTCCATTGAAAACGGAGAAATATTAACCAATAGGAATGCATAAAATCCCAATTTCATTTTTCTATTGTTTAATTTTTCTCCGTATCTCCGCTCCGCAGCTTCGCTCCGCGTCAATGGACAGGCAGCCTTAACGACTCGTAAGTTTTACCACCACAGCACGGTACTAAAACTATTAACAAACTATAATACGAGTAATATGACAGTACACAATATGAAACAAAACTAATATCCATAAACATAATACCGTCAGGTAAACTACATGTACATATGTACATAAAACAATAACTTTCTACACACGTGCCTCACCGCGGAAACACGAAACTCAAAATGAGGAAGCGTGGAGAAATAGTTGAAGTGTAAAATTCCAAACGATATATATATTCTACGGATACGAAACCTTTGCTCTCAGGAATATATTTACATACCCAGGTACGTAAGTAACAGTATGTAATATATCTAGCGTTGAAAGATTTGCTGAGAGAATATGGTGTGCGGTTTTGTGTTACGAGGTAAGAATAAATGGAATTGATATTGGAGTTTGCTTCAGCTTTCGTTTATATTTCAGGCATTAAGGTTTAAATAAAACTGAACTACACGTTAAGTAAAGCTAGGCTGTAGGCTCATTTTCACTCGTTGTTCGGTTCTGTAAAAGGCGATATAAAAGCATATGGGGAAAAGAGCCATAACTGTATAATATCAGTACAGCTTTTTATGAAGAAGTTTGTCCGGAGAAGCACTACCACTATAATTTTTTTGCTGAACTATAATTTTAAAAGGTATGGATGGTCGGTGTATTACAGACACATGTGATGTTTCAGCTTTATCTTTAAGATGGCAAACTGTGTTTGCTCTGGTATTGCAGATGGGCATGACAATGGATGATAGGCAGAGAAGACTACAGCCACACGCTCGCTCTTAGCACTAACGTGATTTGTTGCCCTAGTTTTTTCTCGAAGGCCCTAATTCTTGCCCGACTTAATTGAAGGTCGCGCGTTCAAATCCAGGCAGGTGGTTTAGGTACTTTGTATAAATAATTTGATCACCTCAAGATAAATAGTAATTTCTGTACGTTAACGACCAGTTGTGATCCAGTGGTAATGACCTTGACCTACGTTGTTACTGCCCCACTCCCTCTCGAAGAGAGGTGGCCTGTGTCCCAGTAGTGGGAATATTATAGGCTGATTATGCATTAACACTTAAATGCATGAAGAATTTGTTTCTCTCGGGAAAAATATATGTGCTAGGAAAAATGGTATAGGTATTTAATGGGAATATCAATAAAAAATTAATAAAGATTTCAGAAATGTTATAATTAAAAATAAAAAAAAATACTACAAGTATCGTTTTCGATACTATATGCATTAGTGATACAAATTATATGTCTATTTTCATAGTAAATATTGACTGTGTTGTGGAATACTGTGAAGCAGTCTTTTCACTCTCTTGCAACACCCTTACAATAGTCGATGAAAGTGACAAAAATCCAGATGTCAGAACTGTCAAGTGTCAAACCTCACTTTTTCGGTACAAAAATAAGTAACGGTATGAATGATCATTAAATGATAAATGATAAATGATAAATGATTTATTTTCTGTAAGTAGGTTTGTACAAACACTTTTACATGTCAATCATATTTTTTAAACTAGATGAGGTCGGCGTTTCCTATCTGACTACTCTGAGAAGAAAGGCCGAAACAAACTCAGAGGTCACAGTCTCTTTTAAAGTCCAGACATAATCTTGGTCAGATCATGTGAAGACCATGCAGATTGGTGTCTGAAATGGTCTTTTGAGTAAAGAACCACACAGATTGAGCGGACCTGTCCAGTCAGTGCACGCATTTGTCAAAAATTGTGTAGCTCAACTCAGAACTTGAGGAGCCTTACGATTCGACGAACAATACCAATGAAAGGACATTTGGGTAGGCCGCATAAATTACTCAAACTGCCAGACCATGATTAAAACTAACTAAGAAGGAAAAAAGAAAAAAGAAATGACCCACATAGTCTTCACACTCACAATAATAATAATAAAAAATAAGATACTATACAAAGTAAATATCCAAGTCATTGTTTAAATAAAATTCATCAATGTCAATGTGTATATAAAAATCCGGACATCATCTTTGATCTTTGAGGACCATGTAGATTGGTGTCTGAAGTGGTATTTTGAGGGAAGAACCACACAGATTGAGTGGACCTGTGCAGTCAGTGCACGCATTCGTCAGTAACCGTGCAGCTCAACTCAGAACTTAAGGAGCTCAACGATTCGACGAGCAATACCAAGGACAGAACATTTGTGTAGACCGCATAAACCACTCAAACTGCCAGACCATGATTAAAACGGAAACAATGACCCACATAGTCCTCACATTCACAATAATTAAAATAATATAAGACTTTAAACAGTAAATGTTCATGTCATGTCATAAATAGATATTTAGAAAGAAAAAAAATAACAAAAGTGTAAATCAGCAAAATAAAAAATAAACAACATTCACTGTCTAGACCTATTGGAGCAGCTCAATCCCAAGCGTTTTTGTCCTCAATATAGTCTTTTACAGTATAATAGGCTTTCTGGCATAGTTTTAGCTTTATAAAAGATTTGAATTTATTAATGCTTAGTTCTTGAATGTGGCTAGGAAGTTTATTATAAAAACGTATACATTGGCATCTAAACGAGCCACCTATTTTCTTGAGCCTTGTTGTAGGAACAACAAATTTATGTTTGTTCCTAGTATTTATATTATGGATATCACTGTATTTCTTAAACAGATTAATATTTTTATGTGCATACAAAAGATTATCATAAATGTACTGAGAAGGCACAGTCATTATATTAATCTCTTTAAATTTGTCTCTGAGGGAGTGTCTGGGACTTAATTTATAAATGGAACGAATTGCCCTTTTTTGTAAAATAAAAATTATCATTCAGCCCGGCTTAACAATAAAAAATAAAAAAAAACACAGGAAACGGTTGAGAACGCAATGTATCGTTTTCGAATCTATGGATTTAAGGGTTAATCTAAAATTATACTCCAATTTCATAATGGCAAGTATCGTGTTAGATACCCTGTCCATTTGTCAAGGTGTCCTATTTCTCATGGTGTATGTCACCTGTAATCAATTTCAATGACACGACACTTTGTTCATCCCACGCAGTTTGTTTAATGTTACGACTTGCTCCAGTTTATTACGGAGGTCGAAACTATCGGTGTACCAAAGTTGAAATAGCTACTTTATAGCACTCATAGTTAAGTAGTATAAAAGTGAGAACAGGTTGGTGACTTCTTAGTGGTTTAATGAAATTATAATGATGACAGACAAGTTATGACATGGTTAGAAATGCGGTGACTACCGAGATGACGACTAAAAGAGAAGTAGGGAAGTAAAAGACATGTTTCGCCGCACCCAAATACATTTGAATAAGGACAAAATAATAATGATACAAATAAAACAGGCTTGTATGAATAGTTTAGAAAATCGTTTACTTTTCAAGAAATAAATGATCTAAATTGAAAAATGTTGAAAAAAATATGTTCATAATCACTGCAGTTGGCATGAGGCTATGTAATAACAGCCGCACGGATTGATCGATCAGGTTAAGCTACTCTTGCCGCGGTTGGTCCGTGGATGGGTGACCATCTTTACATACCAAGACCCCTCCATGCCTCGGAAAGCACGTTAAGCCGTTGGTTCCGGCTGTCATATTTTATGTGAATCTTTGACAGTCGTTGCAAGTCGTCAGAAGCGCAAGTCTGACAACCAGTCTTACCAAGGGTATCGTATTACCCCGAGGTGAGATAGGCAGTCGCTCCATGTAAAATACTGGTATTCACCTGCATTCGGTTAGACTGGAAGCCACCCCCAACATAGTTGGTGAACGGCTAGGCTAGGCACATGATGCTAGATGGACGGACGACCTAAATAAGGTGGCTGGGGTAGACTGGATGCGGAAGGCGGAGGACAGGGTGTTGTGGCACAGTCTGGGAGAGGCCTATGTCCAGCAGTGGACTGCGATAGGCTGAGTTGATTGAGGCACATGATGAATTTGCATTACAGTTGCCATAGGTACACACATAAATGATTGTATTTTGTTCTGATTAACAGCCAGACGCAAAATCGTAATCTCTTTATTACCTTTCGGTAAGTACACCCAGGTGGCACATTATTCGGCAGGAACCAACCAAAACTCCATTTAATTTTTGCAACTTTCACAGATAACAATCTTGGGAAATAAACTTCACACACACTTGGAACTTTATGATCATGAGACTACGGCAGGTAAATTATGTACGAAATGTACTTGCCTGCTACAGCGCAGTAATATTATAACTGTATGTAACTCGTAAATCTTAGAACAACACGTACATTCATGCATATTAATCAAGAAAAACATGAATTTCGCATGCGTTCTTAGGAACAAGTTACCGCTTTGGGGTCGCGGGCGCACAGATTGGGGACTCTGTCCACCCACCAAGTAATCCCAGGGAAGACGGTAACACAGTAGTCATGTGCTGCCGTGCATAACGAGGCTCAGGGGAGGCCCCGTTTACAGTCTTCCCTGGGATCCCTGATGGTGATCACCGGGGTGGTTTTAGTGGGGCGATAATCCCACACTCCCCGACCTCCCTCCCCAAAAGTCGGGTGCCTTTTGAAGGTACCCCCCCCCCCTGCCGACAAACAAAAAAAAAAAAGGAACACGTTACGGCACTTGTATGCAAAGGATCACGTTATGGATGGCGCAAGATATAATATGCCATGTGTATTCTTATTCTGTAACAGTCTGTAACTAACATGTAACAGGCTAACTGCCCCGTTGAACTCGTGGTCGCAGCGTGGGGTCCTGGCTTCGATTCCCAGGTCGGGCAGTGTTATTCGGGTAGGAATTTCTCAGTAACAGGCCGGAGTTTGGAAGTCGACGGTGTGATACCCCCGTGCCTCCAAAAGCACGCTCAGCCGTTGGTCCTACGCCTGATCTCTCTCCGGTCGTGACAGATTGTCATCCCATCGGACTATAAATGTGAGGGAAGAGAGAGTTCACCGGTGTCTGCGCACACACTTGTGCACTGTAATATCTCCCGCGCCGATGGCTAGTCTTCGTTGAGATTGACCGCCATGACCGAAATATCGGTCTGGAGTAACTATTATTATTATTATATATTACTGGAGAGCAAGAGGTACTTATTTTTGTAAAACGTCACGGCTAGGCAAACATGGCACAAAGTGCTCGTTCATTTTCATTTGGATAAAGAACTGGCATTGGCATACCTTGGTTTTATTTTTTAATTATTGATTTCTGGACTTCACGACTTGACACGACACGAGAGCAGTGATAGCCTAGTGGCAATGATCCCGACTTTACGAGTTGTAAGTCGTGGATTCAAACCCAGACAGAAGCTTTACTTTGTGTAAATAATTTCATCACCACTGCTCTTAAAACTATGTGAGGAAACCACCATGTCCTAGAACCAAAATTTCGAAGATATGTGACATCTACCAAACCGCAGTGGACGCGTGATGGGTTATAAGCCCACTCTCTCTTGAAAAGACGAGGCCTGTCCCAGCAGTGGTAACGTAATCACGACTTTTACTCTCCGCAGCAGATTTCAAATGGCATTTTATTTAAAAGTTGTACTTGAAAATTTCAGCTCCAAAACTGTTTCCGAGAAATTCCAAATATCTACGCCACCTCGTTATCGTGTCAGTTAAATTGACACAGGGCATTCGCTACAAGCTTATTGTATTACTTTAGACACCTAACACCGTTGAACCCTGACGTAGGCGTATGATATTACTCACACCTGACCTTTCAACGACCACTGGGGTCAACGTGGCATAAGGGGTGCCACACACATGTCCCGGTCGGCACATTCGATTCGGCAGTATTTGCTAAGTAACGACGCCGACCCGAAGCAATTCAGGTAAAAATCAAGGAAACACTGATCCTATGTGTCTCAGTGACGCCATCTAGCTCAATATATTGAAAAATTACATACAACATATCCAAGTTCGTGATGTTATACCGACACCGAACTTTGATTACCGACCGTCACATAGCTCAACACATCCATCATCTGCCTAGCCTTTTCCCAATTATGTTGGGGTCGGCTTCCAGTCTAACCGGATGCAGCTGAATACCAGTATTTTACATGGAGCGATACAACCCAGTTACTGGGTAATACGATACCCCTTGGTAAGACTGGTTGTCAGACTTTCGGCCTTCTGATTACCCGTAACGACTGTCAAAGACCTACGAATGACAGCCGGGACCAATGGGTTAACGTCCTTTCCGAGCCACGGAGGGGTCTCGGTATGTAAAGATGGTCACCCATCCACAGACCAACCGCAGCAAGCGTAGCTTAACCTGGTCGATCGACCTGTGCGACTGTTATTATTTAGCCACGGGCCCCTCTAAAGCTTAACACGTCCAATAAAATTATTTTTTCTGTAAATACTCAAAACAGTAACAAAATAAACCGTAGTTAAGACCAGTCATTTTATTACTACGAGAATTGCAATGCCATAAGACACGGCATATTTTCTTCGAAAATAATTTTCTTTTAACACTCAATACGACGTGGGGCGTACAACGTGAGACATAACATCTAGGGTACTAAATGATGACATAACTAAACTGAGCGAGGTGCAACCTTTAGGTAATCGTAAATAGATTTTGATTTGATAGTTGTTCACTTTGTCCCATCTATCGTAAGTATATTTAAATTTCTCTGATTCGGCATCAAAACCATGGCTTAAACATGTTCGCGGCGGCTCGGAAAAATTCGGGCTAAGCCTAGCGGCTTTCTCCCGAACATTATCAACATATTACCGCCCTGCTGTGCCGAATGATGCCGCTCGCTGATTCGAACATGTGTGTACCACCCCTTACGTTACACAATGACACAATATGACTATGAGTTAGTGAGGGTTTTCATCTAAATCATGTCCTAATTTAATCAAGTTCGTACGTTAATGTCGAGTCTGGTGCTCAATTTATACTTAATGCTACTATTAGGCTTCGTCTACATTAAACTACAGAAGTAATTAAGATTTATGTACCTTGGACCTAGACGGTATTAAAGTCACGGAACTTCAGGATTTTATTCCTACAGTGCATGATTTTTCTTATCGGCTTAAAAAAAATACATTAGCCTGTAAATATGATGCCATTTCGCGAAAAAATATTTAGAAAAATCATAACTCAATAGAAACGTATGTTTTTGTGTATGGCACATCATGCAATATAATGTGAATCTGTGTTACGTAGTATCAATGAAATTACAAGATTACATGTAAAATAACAAATACGAACATGAATTTACCTCTACCTACTAATTATTTCGACACTGAAAATTCAATTTTTAAAATTTTTTTTTGCGATTATTATACGCCGCTCGTTAATCGTATTCAAAGTACCTACCGATTTGAAGAAAACATAAAAAAATGTTTATTCAGATCTATCCAAAATATATGGTACTAAATTCGAAACTCAAATACATAATAGTTAATCTTGTCAACACTAGATCACGCTACTTGGATCGATTTTTAAAATATAAGACATATTTCGGTATGTCCCATATGTGGGACACTATGCGCTGTAGGGTTATTAGGCATAGTTGTCCTGTAGACCCTCTAAATGACTGCAATAATGAATTATTAATATTACCCGCCTTTTGCTGTCCCATTGCACAGACTTCTTCTCATATAGAGAAGCCACGAGGATTGATCATCACGCTTGCTTAAATTGGGTCGGCGATTTCAGACTATTTATAGGTACAACCCGTTGACATAAAATATTTCATCACCGCCGCTCTTCAAACTTCATAAAACGGAAATTTTAAAATATGCCCTGTAAAATGTCGTCGTATTTTAAGATGACATTTACAAAATTTTTCGCTCGCTTTACACGGTCGTTTCGCAGTGTTCGTTTCAGTGGCAGATTCTGTACTGAATAACCTTTTAAAGTAGCGTTTTAATAAAGCGTAGTGTTTTGGAACATTTTTGAAGGGAAGTTTTATATGCTCAGCTTTTTCTTGAATTTACCTTTTTATTTTGTGATTTTTTTCTGACGTCTTTAATTTATGTCGACTGAGGGGTTTTAAACGAAATCGTTTTATTTTTAAACGACTGAGAGAAGTCTAATTTTATTGATGAAGTTGAAAGTAGGTGATATTAAGCTGCAGACACATAGACATTTTTAAATGTTCTTTGTCTTTTACTAGTGTGGTCAAGACCAAGTAAATCTCGCAAAATAAACACACAAAAAATATAAATGACTTTTATTGATGATTATTTGAGAAAGCAGAGTAAGGTAAGACAAGTCTCGTTGAGCAGTTCAAAACATCAAAAACACATAACTCGTCAGCTTTCAAAACAACTCAAAACTTTCTAAACAACAGCAAATTGAATTTAAAACTCCATCCATAATTAAAAACTTTTGCACAAAATCTTTGCTATTGACCCACTGTCTACTTGACCCAACAAACGGGCACTTCACGTAATTACCAAGACGGGTAAACTCCAAATTAAGTTTTAGCACACCCCTTCGAAACTTAACTAGCGTGATGCGACGAATTTTATAGCTGTGTCAGTAAACTGTATCGTAATAAACGGGTTACGGGCTCTTTTGTCCAGATGGTTCTTATAATAACTACATGTCGATTCTGTAAAAATCTCACCGTGAAAACGTGCGTGGAGTGAGCTGTCAGTGTCATCCCACTGATGCTAGGGATTGACCAAGCATACATTTACAATCATAATCGAGATTTTAATAAAAAAATATGCTAATTCTATTGATATTTTTAAATAATTTCAAAGCTAGTATTTTAGTTGTGAAAACATTACTATTTTATGGGCTAATCTCTGAAGGGTCAGGCACAGTTGTACCCACATTTTGCCAGTAATGTTTTAGTTCCATGTTGCAGGGCGCAAGCCTATTGACATCAACCGGATCTAAACCCTAGCCTGAGATTTTTTCCGGATGGAAAAACCCAATAATAATTTGACCTGGGAATCGAACCCAGGACGGCATAATATTAAATAATAATATTCCACAACTTTCACACAACGCCGTCTACTCCCAAACTAAGCAGAGCTTGTGCTATGAGTACTAGACAACTGATAAACATACATTTATATTTCTAAATACATAAATATTATAGATAAATTACACCCAGACACAGAACAAATGATCGTGCTCATCACACAAATATTTGTCCTGGGTGGGAATCGAACCCACGACCTTGTGTCTAGCAGTCAGGGCCACTGACCACTAGACTAACAGGCCTGTCATGTATGTATGTAGGTAGGTATAATATATATACATACATATATCTGCATGCTCGTAATGTAGGTATTACACACTTAAACCTTCTCGAATAAAGTGTATTATAACGATGGTGAAGAAAGCAAACACCTGAAAAGCGACTTGGTTTTATACTAGTTATAGATACCTACGAGAAGAACTTGTCTGGTAGTGTTACATAACAATATCTAATAAACCTGAGTATTTTTCTTTCTTTTTGGCATGTCGCATTTAGCTGCATTACCTAAACAAATAACACGCACAAAAATAAGACAAACATCACAAAAATTATTTACGACATTAATGTTCCCCATATCTCATTCTGCCGTCGTCTGGTAAATGTTATCTACATCTGTCCCTCTGTTGTGACACTAAACGGATTAGTTACCTACATTAAGGCACTAGTCGATATTTTCCATACAAATTTCGGGAGGGTATTACTCGACTGTTTGACATTGTACAGACGCCAGCACATCAAGCTACTATAATCTGTCAAATTTCTTTCATAGATTTTCAACTTTATCGCTAAAACATAAGGTTCTAAGTTGATTGGGAAAATTTGACAGTTTAGGGTAGCTTGATGTGCTGGCGTCTGTATATCCAGTTAAACGTGATATCGTTTTGTCTTATTATTAATTTTGTCTATGCGGAAACAGAATAGTAAAACAAAAAGTCACTAAAAAGTTATGAGCCAACTAAGATTCGATTTTATTGCGATTCTGTAACAATCTCACCGTGAAAGCTTGGGTGAAGTGAGCGTGGTGAGCTGTCATTCGCTAGGGATTAACACTATTAAATGCTCACTTCACCTATGATTTCACGGTGAGATTTTTACAGAATCGACCGGCAGTAATACTTACGAGACGTAGGCTATGTACCGATTAGTATTCGAACGAATAACAACACAGATAATACGAGTATTATACGTTAACACGTTGATATTTTGGTTGATAAGAGTATTATACAATTAAGTAATAAGGTTCTCATAAAATTGCTGTCGTAGCAGTATTCAAAAGTATAAGAGGGGCTCTTGACTAAGTAATAACAGCCGCACGGGTCGATCGATCAGGTTAAGCTGCTCTTGTCGCGGTTGATCCATGGATGGGTGACCATCTTTCCATACTGAGACCCCTCCGTGCTTCGAAAAGCACGTTAAGCCGTTACTCTCGGCTGTCATTCGTGGATCTTTGACAGTCGTTACGGGTAGTCAGAAGCCCAAAAGTCTGAAAACCAGTCTGACCAAGGGGTATCGTTTTATCCAGTAACTGGATTGTAGAGGTTAGATAGGCTGTCGTTCCATGTAAAATACAAGTACTCAGCTGCGTCCAGTTAAACTGGACGCCGCCGCCGACCCCAATATAGTTACATTGATTTGAAAGATTGACCCATTCGTGCATTTTCTTGCAATATCAAATTACTCAGATTACTCTTAAACGGGCCTAATAACAGTAACCGATCTAATCGGCAGTGTTGCCATTAGAAATAATACTCTCCCGAATGGAGGGATTCCTTTATCCCGTAAATGAGAAAATGCGAACATTACGGAGTCGGACATGCTTAATTGCTGTTCTAGATAATAGAATTTGCTTTTTACTGAAATCTGTAGGCCATTAGGATTCTGAGAGGCAATCGAGAAGTTTGCTTAGGGGTCGTCAATAAACATTAGCCTCTGAAATGTTAAAATTAGTTGTAATTGTTTTTAAGACTTGGCAAATGCGATACTTTTTATTTAAGTCCTTTCTTTTGTATCATTAGTGATTGGTGTCTTTTATTTTTGTTGTAATAGATAGTTGTGTCGCATAACTGTAATATTAGGTTACAAGTGTTTATAAAAGTATGTAAAGCCGGTCGATTCTGTAAAAATCTCACCGTGAAATCATAGGTGAAGTGAGCTTGAAGTGAACAGTCAATAGTGTTAATCCCTTGCATTAGGGAATGACAGCTCAATTCCCGCTCATTTTACCTAAGTTCTCACAGTGAGATTTTTACAGAATAGCACTACAGGTACATCAGAAAAGGAATGCGCTTCGGCAATCTTCGTATTACCGAATTTGCTTTTTACTGAAATCTGTAGGCCATTTGGATTCTGGGAGGCGATTGAGAAGTTTGCTGAAAGGTTAAAATTAGTACTACCTAATTGTTTTTAAGACTTAGAAAATGCGATACTTTTTATTTAGGAGCTTTCTTTTGTATTACTCAGTAGGCACCTTACCCCGTTTATCTTTATTTCTAAGTATTTTATATCTACCTAGGTAGTTATTTTAAGTCACTTTTTAGGGTTCCGTAGTCAACAAAGAACCCTTATAGTTTCGCCATGTCCATCTGTCCGTCTGTCATCCGTCCGTCCGCAGCTTAGCTCAGAGACTCTTAGGACTAGAACGCTATAATTCGGCATGGATATACATATTAATCACGCTGACAAAGTGGTAAAATAAAATCATGAATCTGAAATATTGGTCGGGTTTGTGAAAACATGTTTTCGATTCAGGGATCCTTTTGTGAAATATTAAGTTTTAAAGTGCTAATTTTTGTTAGTATAAGGTTGAATTTAAAATTGCGAAATATGTGATGACTCACCAGGGGTCACGCAAATAAACAACCAATATCAAAGACTGCAGCAGGGGTCCAGAAATCACGAAATTCATGTGAAGTAATTCGATGGCGCCTTGTGGGCTGGCTAACGATCCGATCCTACAGCCTGTAAATAATTAATCATATTCATCATCATCATCATCACTGGCAGCCTTGTTCCATCCACCGCTGAGTATAGGCCTCCTCCCTTTTGATCCAAGCTTTCCTGTTCTATGTCATTAATCACATTATTTTGCACCATTTTCCAGAATACTGTCACCCGTACGAGCCGTTCAAGTGTCCCGTGGATGGCAACTGCATCTCCATCCAGTACCTGTGCGATGGAGCCCCGGACTGCATCGACGGCTACGATGAGGACTCTAAGCTCTGCACTGCTGGTGAGATATCCTTCTCCTCTTTAAGACTATTCCTCAATGCAAAGGGTCGACTAAGATCAAATCATTTTTGCAGTGATAGTAGAAAAGTGAGATGTCTTACTACACATCTTATTTTCAAATATCGGAACTCGCGGGATCTACCTACTAAGAAAATTTAAATAAAATAAAGATAGAAAAATATTTTGTTATGGACACGCACGGGAAATTGTGTAACTATTCATCTGATATAATACGTTTATTAGCGGGTTAGTGAAAATCTTCATGTCAGTGATTCTTTACTACACCTACAGCTTATGCTACGACGCTGTGACGGCCGAGTTTGATTTTACAGTCAAAAAACGGTCTTTAAGAATTTGAATGAAATGGAAAACTAAGGACATTTCAAAAACAGATTTAAAAAAGCACGTAGAACCTATAATGTTTTACAACGAAGAGATGAGTAGATTATTCTTCAACTACCCTCTTGATATAATAAATTTCCTTATATCGCTCATCCAATAGAACAATGACGTAATTACGTTTTAGCTATTTTTCAAGAGAACGTTTTACAAGTTTGAAATTGATAATATGATATAATAGCTATGAAATTGCCGTTTTGTATAAAAAAAATTAAATTAATTTTTTTCATGTATTTATTATTTGTATTAATCGAAGTAATCGCCCATGCAATCAATGCATCTTTGCCAACGCAGTGGCAGTTTATTGATGCCCTTCTTAAAGAAATCAGCTGGACGGGAGGCAACAAATTCTTCAAAGGCATTTTGTACTGCCTCTCGGGTATTGAATTTTTTTCCCGCCAAGAAGTTATCGAAATTCTGTAAAAAGTAGTAGTCTGTAGGCGCAAGGTCTGGTGAGTAGGGCGGATGACGGAGAGCTTCCAACCCCAGTTCTTGCAACTTGGAGACCGTCTGCTGTGCAGTATGAGGTCGCGCGTTGTCGTGCAGGAGCAGCGGAGACGAGCGATTGACCAATGCTGGTTAGAGATGTGCCAGCTTCTCCATCATTGTGTTCAGTTCTTCACAGTACACATCTGCAGTAATGCTCACCCCGTTTGGTAAGAAGCTGTGATGAATCACACCGGCGCTAGACCACCAAACAGTGACCATCACTTTTCTAGGGGTAAGTTTTCGTTTAGGGCATTGTTTAGGTGCTGAACCAGGATCCAACCAACTTGCTGAGCGCTTGCGGTTATCAAACAGAATCCATTTTTCATCGCAGGTAACAATTTTCGCGGTTCAAAATTCCTTCATTTGTGTGTCTGTTGAGCAGTACAAGTCACGTCTCGACGCGTACTTCGCGCTGGCGATCATTGAGTTCGTGGGGCACCCATTTGTCAAGCTTTTTTACCTTGCCAATTTGACGCAAATGGACCAATATTGTTTTGACGCTAACGTTGAAAGCTGCTGCTAATTCAGCCGTAGATTGTGTATCATCAGCTTCCACAATCGCCTTTAATTCGTCACTGTCGACCAAAGTCTTCGGACGACTGCGAGGTTCATTTTTCAGGTCGAAATTTCCAGAACGGAAGCGAGCAAACCAATAACAGGTGGTGCGTTGGTTTGTAGTGTTAGCTCCGTAAACGTCGTTGATGTTGCGTGCCGCTTGTGCCGCGTTGCTGCCACGACGGTACTCATATTCCATAATTACTCGAATTTTTAACGTATCCATGATGACGAAAAAGATTGAAATGCGATGAAAATGTAACACTAATCAATAAACAAATGACTACTTTTGGAAACAAAATTCCATGTTTTTAAAATAAAATTAATTTGAAATTAGAATTCTTAGCCAAACAAAAATTATTTTGATTTGAAATGGCCAGTACTGCAGAACGGCAATTTCATAGGTAAAGACCTAATATTACCAATGATTATGCTAAAATATTTAATATTTTTATGTATGTTACTTTAATATCAATAATAATTTGTAATAATTTCATGAGAAAACTCAAGAAAACATTTTCGTAATTACGTCGTTGTTCTATTGGATAAGCGATATGTGTCTGACTTTTCGCACGCATTGTCATTTCTAGAGAAGATAATTGTGTTTCTAGGACAATAATATGATAAAATAAACGCAACCAAGTCTTGTTTGGTGGAGCAAAAAACGATGTAGGTAACTTTAAGGCTACGGACACGAACTCAACGGGTGCGGGGCGGCGGCGGCGGCGCCGGCGGCGCGAGAAGCGGCGCGGCAACGGAGACCAGCTGGGTTTCATTTTGACAGTTGAACAACATTCATTGCGTTATGTACGTTATTGAGCAGACATTTTTCGAACATGTGGAGCAATGGATTAGCAATATGCTTTAAAATGATTCAAATTGACAGTAATAGTGTGTTACGCGATTAGGACGCCGGTCTCGAAGCCAGCGAGCAGAACGCGCGGCACTAGAGCGGCGTAGCGTTGTGTTATGAGAAATTAGTCTTTGTTCACGAACCAAATGTCTAAATATCGACGAAAACATATTTTCGATACAAATTTCTTTTATCCTTTTCAAATTTCTAATAGCCTTCCTCAAGAATTGGATTATCCAATGCCTTATTATGGAACTGCAAAAACAATTTTTAAAATCCTAATAATGAGGGTTTTCATAAAAAATTACGCCACCAGTTGGCGCCACTTTGGCAAGAGGTCTTCAATTTCGACAATGAATTTAAAATATATGATGACGTTCATCATTCGTTTCATTCATTCGTTTTTCATTCAGTCAGGACTAGAGAAAACACAAGCACTTTGACACTTTTGACAGGTGCTCGGACCTGACGTCTCAGTGCTGCCGCCTAGTGAACGTCATTTCAGAAAACCCTCATTTCAGAGATTAGCGCGTTCAAACAAACAAACAAAAAAAACAAACTCTTCATTTTTATTATTAGTATAGATAATCTTACGCCTTCTTCCCACGGGGTAGGCAGAAACTACCGAACGCCACCTGTTGCGGTCCTTACATACTCCTTTTGCTTCGCTATATTTACACGGCATTAGGGTTCCGTAAGGAAAACTATCACAGCAAAGTAGGCTTTACAGGTTTACGAGTAATAGTAGACCCACTTGCAGTTGCAATGTATGGGAGAACATGATTTTCAACTACAATGTTAAGTTTGTTCTTTCATTCCAACTACCTACGGAACCCTTCATTGTACGTGGTCCGACACGCACTTGGCCCGTTTTTAGATAATATCATGATTAATTTCAGTCATTAAGACTTGATGTAAATATGAAGGTTCGTTTTCCTTGTTTAAAATTCAAGGAACCTGATGCATTATAAATCACTGAAATGTGGTTTTTCTTCATTTTAATGTGAAATGAATTCTGTACTGAATGATTCATGAACATTTTATATGCGAAGGTGAAAAAGATTCTTTTGCGCCACAGTGTATACTGAAACGAGTTTTTGATGCGACTTTTACTTTATGGTCAGGGACCCACATCTCTAACTTAGGTTCATTAAACTTAGTTTGACGACTCCTTTGTTCAGTTTGATTTGAAGTTTTCATTTGATAAAAACTGATAAAACTGCTTCGTGAGATAAAAATACTGCAGCGACTCGCGCTTTACTTGTGGTTATCAAGTGTACAAACACGCACGCGCACGCGTACTATTCCTACGTTACATAAGTTTACCAAAGAGGTTCACAGATCTTTCGAGAGATTTTATTTAGATAAAGAAACGATTTCAATTCCATAAACATAACTCCATAAAAATATCGACTAAAATAAAAAGAAACACATTGTTTACCACTGAATGAATTTACAAATTGAATGATTTATATTTTTGTTGTCTATTTTAATCATTTGAAAATAAGTGACATATTTGCTGTCTTAATTATTTCATAACTAATTCTTATATTTAAAAAATTTTCATTTTCATTTCATTTTCATTTTCAATAAAGTTACAAAATTGCAATATGAAATAAGTACGAGCAGTCATTTATATCTCCAAATTATTTCATATCGTTTAAAATACGCACCAGCGCTTAGGTACCCATAGGTAGGTAAAATGGTTATCAAAATTTATCTCAAATAAACCCAAAATTTTATTAGGTACCCCACAAAATAGCAATATTTTGACAACTAAAACATTAGCGTTGAAATTATATAAAATCATGAATACAAAAATATTATTAAAATCTCGATTATGATTGTAAATGTATGCTTGGTCAATCCCTAGCATCAGTGGGATGACACTGACAACTCACTCCACACAAGTTTTCACGGTGAAATTTTTACAGAATCGACCGGCTGGACTCGTAAAGGAAAATATTCACATCATTCTAAAATCGTCCATATTTGCTTTGTACCTGAAAGCTAAAATTAGGTTAAAAAAAAACGCGACCCTACAATGGAAATACTATTTTAATTTCTACCGTTTTCATTCATGAATGGGGCCACATTTTAAATGGGTATAAAATAAACAGTGGCCAGCTAAACGAGCTTTTACTTAAAACCTTTTTATTAAATAAAAATGTTACCTGTGCATAACAGGTGCTCCTACATGGTTATTATAATGTTACCTTGTCCTAAAATAACATACTTGAGCACTAATTACAACAGACTTATTTGGTAACGTTCAGGATCCCAATTATGTATGGTAATTTTTGTCACCCGCGTAATCTTACCACGTCGTAACCACGTACCTACGGTTGTCAATTGTGGTATTTTGACAATTCAAACCACAAGCTTCGCGTTATTAAATAATTTCGCGCGGTTTAGTTCATTGTGTAATAGAGAATACGTTATTAACAGATATCGTGATTAGCTGAGGAATTGGCGTGATTTCGAAGTAAGGAATCGTTAAGTGGTCGTAGTGAATTACGGCCCTGAACTGTAAGCCTACTCAAGTAGGTTGGTAGGTATATCATATACATACCTACTGAAAGTCACAACACACGCACGCACACACACAACACACACACGCACACACACAACACACACACGCACGCACACATACTAACACATGTGTGTTGAAGGTGTGTTTGTGTGAACAAACACACACAATAATAATAATAATAATAAGTATTTATTTTCTCGCCACAATAAACATTACAGACATTGTTACAAATGACAGATTATTTGGTTTAGTTTACTGTGGGAGACTGGTGCCTAAGATAGGCTTTAAGGGCCTGTGTATCAGGTCACCAGGTCTCCGCCCTCCAGCAGTTCGATACATTGCATGATAATAATAATAATAATAAAATTTTAAATGTTTTTTTTTTTTTTTTTATATAAAAATATTTAAAAATATAGATAATAAGTGTATAAAAATGAAATAAAGGAAATAATAATAAAAGTCATTTAACAGATGTTTATGATTAGGAGGTTGTATAAAAACTTTTAGAGTCTGTAGCTCAACATAAGGTGTTTAAAAAAAATAAAAAATAAATACCTAATTAATAAATGAATGAAAGAAACAAAAAACAGACAAAAAATAGAAAAAAAAGAAAGAAAATAAAAAATAACATGTTTCTATGGTGTTAGAATTGTTAGTGAACATGATGTAGGGAGGACGTGAGTAAGATGTGTTTCGTGCGTATGTGTGAAAGTGCGTATGTGTGGGTGAATATATATTAAGTACACCTCTAGATTCATTATTATTATTATTATTCATTCATGCATTGTGACCAACTCACTCGCCGCGGGAGGAAGACCTGCCGTGCGTTTCTGTAACCATCTCACCGTGAAAGCTTGGGTGAAGTGAGCATGGAGTGAGCAGTCATTCGCTAGGGATTTACACTATTAAATGCTCACTTCACCTATGATTTCACGGTGAGATTTTTACAGAATCGACCGGCTGGAGTCCTGAAATACAGGGCTGCCCTAGTTTAGGCTCCAGTCCACTCCATTTATTTTAATAATGTCTGTACTCTGCTTTGATTAGTGTGGAAAATAAATGATTTTTTACTTTACTTTAAGTCCCACTAAAAAAAACTTGGCGCCTGAATGACATTGACAGGGCGTTGCTGGTAAACATTTGTGAAATTGTCTCAGAAAATGTATTGAAAAATTAAGATGGCGGCCTTAGTTCCGATATCGGTCACGCGTCAAAAGATTCACCACATTCATCATTCTTCCTCTTAATTATTTTACCTTTGCAAATATTTTTTCACCACTTGAACGATTTTCACAGAAAACAGTCTTTGTTGGTGTACGATTTTAACCCTTCATAAATTCAATCAATATTTTATTGACTAATGTATAATATTGACTCGTCATAACTTTTATTAGGACACGAAAAACATTTCATTTACGACATATTTTATTTTATTTTGTCTGAGCGAACCCATTTGCTCAAAATGTGTTGTGACGTTTTGTAGGTTTTCCAAACAATATCATGTTTTGAAATATTGAATTTCGTTCTGCCCCTTCCTATTTTCATTAGCATTTCACCCCGGCCATGTTTACTTCGTTACCTAAGTATTTTGTTGAAAAAGGAAAGTCAGAATATGGGTAAGACGGTTTCTGGTAAGGTTTCTGAATTGAGAATTTGTCAAATCCTATTTTAGCATTAGGACTTAGTTAAATAGGTATTATTATATATACAACATTAGTTTTAGTATACGAATATGCGAAACCCGAAACACGTGTCTAGTATATTTATGTAAAGAATCTATGTACAAAATTTCAAAACTGTATCATGAAAAATCACAAAGTTATAAGCTTATTATGTTACCTGGATGTCCGTACAAAAATATGCTCACACCACGCGGCGCCCCCGTGCCGCCTGCGCCTCCAGCCCGCTGTGCGCTCGCGCCTGGTGCCCGATGCCGGTGCTATGACCGGTCGTGATCTGTTTGGTGCGCATATGATGGCGGATATGTACTTAGTGTCGCTCGATGTCCAACTTGTAACCTTTTTTAAAAATGTTTGGGACAAAATATAAGATGGTGTAAAAATTATTGGAATCGATTCAGCTACTTATTCTGAACAAACTATACAACATGTAACGTTAAATGCGCAAAACCTCAGACCCCCGACTGATTTTTAATTCAATTGACCTATTTCAGAGAGAAAATAAGTCATTAAAAAAATTGTAAAGGTTTTATGTGCTGTTTTAGTTTTACTGGCCATTCTGATCGTTTCTTGCGTCTGCGATGACGCTTTATCGAGGGAGGAGTCGTCACCGGGCCGCTGCGCTACGCTGACAATGGCTTGCTTGACCTATTAATAAACAGACACGGCAACGTTTTTAATGAAGATTTTTTGAAAAATGTGACCTATATTAAAAAGCGGTTCAATTAATTCTGCTCGTTATTCTGATCAAACTATTTTCAGGTTTTGCGCATTTAACGTTACAAGTTGTATTCATGTTTGCAAAATACTAAAAATAATGTTGTATATTTCAATGTAGCCCATGAAATCAATTTTTTACGAGTTTCGGAAGTTAATTTAGCGGGTTTTTAACGTACGTAATGCTAAACTAGAAACCTACTTACCTAGAGTTTGCCCAGTTTTCAACTTCAAATTACGAAACAATGCAGAAACTAGGTATGATCTGAATGAGTACCTATTCATTTATTTAAAATTTGCCGCGAAATATTTATATTCCGATGCTTTTTCATGTTGAGGTGACATCTGAAACATTAAAATTTAATAACTTTCGTGATGAAACATTGCTGCGCACACTTGTGGCCTACATTTTCTCTTTATACTCGCTTCAAACTTCAAATCAACGCGACAAGAGCTGGTTTCAAAAGGTTTCATTTGAAAACCTCTGGAAACTTCCTGCCGTTATATATGCCGTTATAGAGGGCCCATAAACAGCTTTTTTTGTGATTTTAATGAATCTGCGACCTTGTAGAATGCATAATGTTAGTCAGCCAGTGTAGGTTTGTACAGACGCCAGCACATCAAGCTACTCGAAACTGTCAAATTTTCCCAATCAACTTTGAACCTTATGCTTTAGCGATAAAGTAGAAAATCTTTAAGAAATTTGACAAATTGTAGTAGCTTGATGTGCTGGCATCTGTACATAGGTACAAGATGGCTTGGAGGGTTAACCTTCATAGGCAGGTACTTAATAATTGAAGCGTATAGCAATCCAAAATAGAAAAAAAAAACATTAATGTAAAAAAAACTCAGAAGTTTTGAATTTATTTCTGAATCATAACAGCACCCTAATTGCGTAACACACGATCAATCACAATCTGAATGATTTTGAAGGATATTGCTATTCCATGGCTTCATATGTTCGACATATTTGTCTGCTCAGCAACGTAAATAACGCAATGAATGTTGTTGAACTGTCAAAATGAAAGCCATTGCTACTATTACCTCGAAACCCCGCTGGACGATCTTTAAATAAACGCGAATAACATAACAGTGCCTCTCCTATCGCGATAACTCGTAGGGTATCTACCTAAATGTTAGCAAAAATTTAAAAAAAAAAACGAATAATGTAGGTATTTAACGTGGACCGAAAAACTATTACATAACAACACAACAAAATATTTTTAAAACGTGAACTAGAAACAGCTACATGACAGACATCTTAATTTAAAACATTTTCCTACTTAGCTTTTGTAACCGTCACCCACATAAAATGGCGGAACACACAAAGCTTTCGAACAAAAAACGCAAAAAATAATTACAAAGCTATGCCTATTTAAAAAACAAAAAAAAAATAGGAACATTTAAAAAGATTACCTATTTTCAGTTCCTTAACACTTTGCGGGACACTAAACGCCCCCAGACGTAATAGCAATAAAGCTTTTATTGTCTCGTTCAGAGTCCTTCAATGGGTTAACTTTGAAAACTCTGAAGCTCTAGAAGCTACTTTTTTTATCAAACACCGTTTCTTTTTCATACGGATGGGTAGGCGTTTAAGAATTAACTGCTTCAATTTAGCTTTTCTAATTTAAGTAGTAGGTTTCATTATAGAAATAGCAATCGATAAAATTTTTGCTTTGACAATTAAAATACTAGCGTTGAAATTATATAAAATAATCAATAGAATTAGTATAAAAATATTATTAAAATCTCGATTATGATTGTAAATGTATGCTTGGTCAATCCCTAGTATCAGGTGGGATGACACTGACAACTCACTCCACGCTCACTTCATCTAAGTTTTCACGGTTATATGGTTACAGAATCGCACTGCAAATCGCACAATACTGTAAAAAGGTGGATACTTACTTAGTTTTACGAGGGTTAAACTTTCTATAAATAACCATTTGGTCAGACTGGGCTAAAGTAATGAAACATTATCGATTGCTACACTGTAGGTACTACGTTTCAATGACGTCATTTAGTCACTTCGCAGTGCTAATGTCCATAAAACATGACATTTAACATGCACAAGCGAAAACACAAAGAAAAACTATATTAAGTCCCAACAGCTACACAGTTTCATTTGACAACATTGCAAGAAAATATCTGAGTTAATACCAAATAAAATGTCCGCCCTAAATAGATTACGAATCCACATCACATTACGCGATCATAATTTATAACGTATCAATAAAATACCTTTTTTCACTTCCACAGCTAAGAGGCCACCTGTTGAAGAGACGGCATCCTTTCTCCAATCGCTACTGGCATCCCACGGGCCCAACTATCTGGAGAAATTGTTCGGCAGTAAGGCGCGAGACGCTCTAGAACCACTGGGCGGCGTCGAAAAGGTTGCCATTGCTCTCTCAGGTAATATATATTCGTTTTACGACCGCCAAGGGCTCTTCAAAATATGTTTATACTCTAGAGAAATATTTTTTCCGCTTCTTATTCGAAAAGGATGAATTTTGTGGGACAATTTCATTTTACTTGAAATATTGGTCGTAATTTATAAATGGCACCCCAACTGGGGCTCCATAACACCACGTGGGCACCAATACTGTGTTTTTTCAATAACTTTTATCTGAGGAATAAACATTGGGTATAATTTAGACGGCCACCAAAAATATTTTTAAGACTCTAAGCCTAGGCACCAAATAAAATAAACGGTCACCAAATTCTATCCAACTCAAAGATTAACTTGAGAACTTAGGATGCAAGAGCGAGCGAAGCGAGCTCGTGACTTGGGGCACCCCGACACGGACAGGTTAGGTTCGAAGGGGATGACGGGGGCTCAAGTGAGCGAGCGGAGCGAGCGAACGAGCCCCCGTCATCCACTTCGTGTTAGGTTCCTTTAAACCCTGCAGACAGAAATAGGGGCCCCGCGAAGCGGGGCTCCGTCGACTACACCTTAGTCTAAAGTGTATTTTTAAGGCGTCCATATATTTATATATTTTTATGACAGACAATAATAGGAAAAAATGGATTTATTTCATAATATTTTAGGAAACGTTATTTGGTGACCATTAATCCATTTTGGTAACCGTTTAGAATTTTTTTGGTTGCGAAATAGGTACTTTTTTGGGCGGTGTTTAAACACAAGCCATAAACATTGCGGTTTGACAGCTTTTGTATAGAAAATATGTCAAACTGTCAGATTTATTCTTCAGATAAATCTAACTATGAAAAAGCAGCCCTTAGTCACGGACTAGAAAAAATAGAAGGACTCCGCGCCACGCATATCGAAAGTGAAGCACCGTATCGATCTATGTGTGCGTGATTTGAGGGATACCAGATGAATGGAAATTTCCCCATTTTTTAAATATTTTGACAGTTTATTCATTTATTAGAATACTAGCGACCCGCCCCGGCTTCGCACGGGTGCAATGCTGATCACTACATAGTATAAAACAAAGTCGCTTCCCGCTGTCTGTCTGTCTCTATGTATGCTAAGATCTTGAAAACTACGCTACGGATTTTGATGCGGTTTTTTTTATAGATAAAGAGTTATTCAAGAGGAAGGTTTATATGTATAATACATGCATAATATAGTAGAGAAACACTGATAATTTTAGAGCCATTACTTCTCGTAAAAAGTATAGGATAAAAAATCGTTATTGTGGGTTATCCCTAAGAGATAGACATATACCATTGTGGATTTTTTTGTAGACCTTTTTAAGGTGTACAATACTGTAGTACAGACGCCAGCACATCAAGCTACCCGAAACTGTCGAAATTTCCCAATCAACTTTGAACCTTATGCTTTAGTGATAAAGTTGAAAATCCGTTGGGTAGTTTCAAGCGCCACCGGCCGACTGCCCGGCCGGTAACGCCCGCATTTTAAAACTGTAATATCTTCGAAAATATTCACTTAAATTACATGCTGTAAAGGGCCATAATGATCTATATGAAATGCACAATGTTTTTAAGGTACTTAATTGGATAAGGATTAATGCTGTATTGCCTAAAATTGCTTCTTAAATAAGCCATTATTTCTCGTAAAAAGTTAAGGATTAAAAATGGTTATTGTGGGTTATCCCTAAGAGATAGACATATACCATTGCGGACTTTTTTGTAGAACTTTTTAAGGTGTACAATACTGTAGTACATTATTTTGATTTATCTTGAATGGTTCAGCCAGCGTTTACAATGTAAGCGCAACAAATGTGTTTATTTACGACATCACATTAGAAACCTCTAAAATAATCAGTGTTTCTCTACTATATTATGCATGTATTATACATATAAACCTTCCTCTTGAATCACTTTATTAAAAAAAAAATACTATTAAAAAAAACCGCATCAAAATCCGTTGCGGAGTTTTAAAGATCTAAGCATATATAGGGACAGACAGACGGAAGCGACTTTGTTTTATACTATGTAGTGAAATTGAAATTACAAACACATGTATACTATTTAAAACTCAAAATTAAGTAATTAATTTGCATGGATGGCTAAGAAAACGCTGCTGTAGAATACGTAATGCAATTGATTGTCTTGAATTACCTATAAGGAAGATAGGGGGGGGGGGGTGGGTTATTAAAGCTTACTTACCTAAAACACGGAAGGTGTAAAGATTTTACCTATGTATAATAAGAAAACTATTTAACGTTCTGTAGAAAATAAAAGATTTAATATAAATAAAATCATTTAATCAGAAACTTCACAACACATACAAACAGTCAATAACCTGCACTGCTTTCTTTATCGAAAATATAAAAAATAAAAAGAACACAAAAAAAAATATTACCCAATCTCTCGGGAAAATTACCCATTTATTTTCTGACAACACTTATAATTCTGTTGAGGTTTTGTGTTCCAATAGTAATGATTTTAAAATGTCAAAAATACAATAAATCAACAAGTAAAATTGTGCCTTACTTGTGATATGTTATTCCTTGACACTTTTTCTGATATGTAGAATTATTTTTACACCTTTTCACAACACAAGATGGCATTACTTTATTTTATTACTTCACGTAAATAGTACTTACAAAGACGCCGTCGTGTCGCGTAATGGCGGCCGGCCGGCATTCTATGATGAAAATGTGTGCGTGAGGCACGTTTGTACAAACGGTCGGCATACTTACTGTGCTTCACTTTCGATATGCGTGGCGCGGAGTCCTTCTTTTTTTTCTAGTCCGTGCCCTTAGTGTAGGTACAGACGCCAGCACATCAAGCTACCCGAAACTGTCAGATTTTCCCAATCAACTTTGAAACTTATCCTTTAGCGATAAAGTTGAAAATCTATTAAACAAATCTGACAGATTGTAGTAGCTTGATGTGCTGGCGTCTGTACATAAAACAACAAATATTTTTCCAGTAAAATGAAATATCTAATGCTATTCAACATCTCATTTCCAGAATCCCAAACGATTGAAGACTTCGGTGCTGCATTACATCTGATGAGGTCAGACCTCGAACATCTTCGCTCGGTATTCATGGCGGTGGAAAACGGTGACCTTGGCATGCTCAAATCTCTTGGCATCAAGGACTCGGAACTTGGCGATGTCAAGTTCTTCCTGGAGAAGCTGGTTAACACAGGATTCCTGGATTGAATAGGACCGGAGTCTGCCTCTGATTACTATCACGTCGTCCAATTTGCCCCGATAAGCTCATCCTTCTACAGCTATCTTCCTTACGACTCCATTAAATATAGGAGAAAGTAAACCTTTATCTTTTATCCCGTGAGATTGTTGAATGTTTGAAAATTATAGAATCAAGAAAAACCTTTCGAGGAATGATTTTGGAATTCAGAATTGACTTCTACAACCGGCCACGTAGACTTTTCTGACTCCATAAATCATTTCTTTTTCGGCTAACATTAGCTTACAGTGGAACTTTAGGTAGAGAAAGAGGGTATTAATTTTCAAATAGGATAGGTATATTTTTATAAACATATGCTTCTCTAGGTTATAAACCAAAAACCCTTTTTAGGTTATAATATTCAAAGAGATTATCAGGGCCCAACACTCGCGTCTATCATTAAGTGTGAAATGAAAAGAGGCTAAGACTGTGACTTTAGTATACTACTAGTCAAAGTTAAGCTAATTATCGCATTCCACTTCATGATGACCCTGATAACTATTATAGAATGTATGTTGTTATTGAATGTCGCCCCCCCTTCCAAAATTTATCCTCCATAACTTGGACTTATATCAGAGGCGACTCCATTGAAACGTCAAGCGTCCATTCTAAGCGAGATATAAAGCTAAAAGTTGGTTGATATGAAAATGTGTGTCCTTAGATTAATAAAAAAAAAATAATAAGAATCGTTGAAAGAATGCATACGCTTTATATCTGGCTTTTGGAAAAATCCAGAATAGGACATGGAAACATATCATTGTAAACTTAGATGTAGGTAAAAAATACATATCATAGATTATAATCTGTAGCGAATAAAGTACAATTATTTTAATATGATCGGTATTGTAGTGTACCTACGACATTTTATAGTCCCTTTTAGTATGTACTTTTTCGTCATTGAAAAGAAAATTTAACAATATAAAACGCATATCTAGATATAACGGTGCTGCACTTGAATCCAGATACATATCAAAATTAATGTGATTATTAAATAAATGTTAGATTTATTGTATGTTACTTATTCTAGAATAAGACGTAGATGAATTAACATCGTAGTTATTAAAATTGAACCCATTAGAGTCCAAATTCTATTGTCACTCATTTTTATCATCTTAAATCGACATATTGGTGTTGTAATGATAGAACTTTTGTCAAATGCGGGCTAATAAGACAACGAATTATTGATAATGTCTCATTTTTAATGAGAAGATTAAGGTACACGATGTAATATTGGGAGTTTATTGACCAGTTAGAAAACAGTCAAAGGCATTTAGTTTAAAAAACAACGCTTGCCAAACTGATAAAAATAATAACGCACTTCATAGATCAGTGCAATCACAGTATTGCTTTCAAGTTTAAACTTAAGCTCTAAACTCACAATTTAAAGTCAAACATACGGCGGGAATGAAATGAAAGATGGCCGTTATAAATACGCAATGTTGCCAGGTCAAATATTGAATACGCAGCCTGTATTTGCCAGAAGTTTATTTATACCACAATTAAATGGATCTTCTAGTATTTCAATCGCCAAATCTTAGTCTCAATCACAATGTTTCAGTGTGTACCCTATCAGTAGTAAATATATTCTCTCTCCGTTAGATCTAAAATTCATATTACTATTTTAACTACATGTAGTTAGCATAAGTGAATTTTTATGAATATCAATGGTTTTAGAAATATAGGTGATTAATTTTAACTTGCGTCGGATTCTCTTAAATATTCAACAAAAAATGGCGATCTTTGAACTCTGTTAGATTATGTGTTTTGAAGTAAGTATAAATGGCTTATTGTTCTTAAAATAACAAACCAATAAATGAATCATCTTGAATTTGGGTTTCATTTCAAATATTTATCGTTTTTAACCTTTGAATAAATCTTGGAGATTCTAGTTTGCAAAATTGGTAGAGGGCCAAGCTAGGCTTGAATACTGACATAACATCACGTGTGTAATGGCCGAAGGGTTAAGCAGACGTGTACCTATAGTACACCTACATTTCGCCAATTGTGTTTTATAGAGGGCGAGCCTATAGCCATCAACGACTAATCCACACTCCGGGCTACTACTGAGAAATCTTTGACGGAAAACCCAATAACACACACCAACGCCCATTAACACTTTGCCCGACCCGGAAATCAAGCCCAGGAACTTATGCTCAGCAGTAGCGCTTGCGACCACTAGACGAGGCAGTCTTGAATACTGTCTGTATATTACAAAGAAATTAAGTGTTGTAGCGAAGTGATTAAGATGTCCGTGGACTTGTGTCGTAATCCAGAAGCTTTGCTTAGCAAACGTTAATAAAGAACGACAAGGGTACTTTGGCACGTGGCCAAAATCGGAACTAACACTGCCATCTTCTTTTTTCAATACCTTTTCAAAACAACGTCTCCCTGTCAATGTAATTAAGGGCAAAAATAAGCATCCTGTCTACACGGCTACACATCAAGCTATAGGTTAGGCCTACATTTCCAGTTTTAGGTGACCTCGCATTGTATAGGTTTTTCGTACAATCATATGTCAGCTTATACTGGTTATGTGTAGCTTGATGTGCAGCTATATGTACATGCACTACTGCGTCGATAACTTACATGCAACTTAGCTCTACTTCGGTGCCACTTGCACCCGTCGCTTTAGCGTGTATCTTTATATGTAACACGTTGAAGCGACGGGTCGGTGACTTTAACCCGCAATTTATTCATTCAATATTTTACCAACGCTTCTATGTTGCGTATTACACGCAATGTAGGCTACATTGCGTGTCATACGCAAAATTAAACAATCTCACAAATAATTTTTGTAGCTGCCTTAGAACGAAACTATTCCAGATTAGGTAAAAGTTAACTAAAATAAATATATAAACTGCCCTAACGTATTGAATTATCTTATTTATGACCTCTTACAGACATTATAATACCGTACGTGTATAAATTTGACAAAAAAAATATATAATTGTAATGCGTATTTCAAATGAATATATCGAAAATAATCATTTTATACTATAGGGAAATCAGTATAGAAAAACCTTGCATCCACTCAAATATCACTAAAATACATAAATTAATTGCCATTATACGGATTTGCCACCACATACAAGATGTTCGATTTTAAAATTTTGCATAAAAGGTTATGCATAAAAAACGTTCTGTAGTAGGTAAACTCCATATTTATGTGTATACTTTTGTGTTAATAATAATAAACACAGGCATTGAAACCGCACCATTTTTTATTCGACAGCAAAAAATCGATAATTGATACTACAAACAAATTAAAGTGTAAATTGTCGAAATGTATGTTATAACGTTGCTGCAATCACTAGTTCCATCTGTCAAAAACAGTTAACCTAGTGACAGAGTGTACTTACGTTACTAAGAGTCGGAAGCCTGGGTTAGTATCACATACTGACGACTGACCAAGTATACCGGGCACACTGTACGTATGTTTTTGTCTATGGGAGTGCATAGAATATCTTCCAACTACTTATTTACTTGTTTTAAATACGGAGAAAAATAGTAACCTGATAATAATCAGTCCTGTATTTCCGCTTAAGCTTACCCGGCCCAGCCTAGGAAGCCAGCCAGTTTAAGCATGTTGGTTAGGGTAGCTGGGTGGGTTTCTCAGCGGCATGTGCTTTCTCAGCGGCATGTACTCTGGCTGGCACCCCGCCTTGGGAACTCGAGGCGTGGGTGCTCGCCAGAGTATATGAATGGACAGCGGGGCGGAGGGCGAGAGGAGAACGCACCGCCCCGGAAGAGCGGGAGGCCGTCCGGCGGGAGGCGAGGGACGCCATCATCGTCCATTGGACGGGGGACCTCGCCACCGCAGCCTTCGGCCGCCGAACCCTCGACGCGATTGGGCCGGTCCTGCGGGACTGGCTCGAGCGGCCGCATGGGTTCCTCTCCTTCCGTCTGGTGCAGGTGCTGTCCGGACACGGTTGTTTCGGATCGTACCTGTAGATAGAGCATTCAATCCGGACAAAAAAAAAAAATCAATGAAAGGATGAATAATAATCAATAAAATTTACTTAATTATATATTTGAAATTGGGTACTTACATAATATATATTTACAAAGGTTCATAAAACTATCACTATAAAAATTACAAAATTGTATATGGAATTATTATTATTTCGGCAGCATACGTTTACTAATAATAAGAAACTAAAAATCATTTTTATTTCTTCGGACTATAATGTCCATTATATCTTTACAGCCCTCCAAACTTTATTTATGATCTAATCCCTATTTTGACTTCCGAAACTTAACTGAATGGGCTCTCAATGAGGTAAAGTTTTACTTCTCCTTAGCACAGTAGCTGTCCGACGTCAACAGTATGCAGGAGAAGATAAGACTACCATGACGTCACACGATCATGTCTTCATTCCTTATTATGATGAAGATTGCGGACAGGATTTATCATCTATAAGCATATACATATATTAAAAGTTAGTCTCTTTTGGTATATATCTGTGTGACCGTCTTGTTCTTATAAGCTTCGCAGTGAATTTTAATGCAATTTTTACCATTACCTATTTAGAGAATGTATTCCGGAAGGTTAATGTGTAGACTAGATAAACATTAAACTTACATATAATAAATAAATCTCGATGGTTTGTCAAGTCGTAGAAGCTGTGCGAAGCACGGGCGGGTCGCTAGTAATAAATAATAATATTAGCACCAAATATTACCAACTTTCATACCGTGAAGACGTTATGAGTAGCTATGCTGAGAGGAAAAAACCCAGATCGCTTGACTCCGCGGCACATTATTTCAGGTTATTTTTTGCTTCTAATCGGACTGTTCATGACGACAATCAAAACAATCTACAAATGTAATGTGACTATATTCTATAAAACTTGGAGAAAACTAAAACCATTTTAGGAAACCAAATACCTACTAACAAATTTAAATTTCCTTTTCCAACTATGTTGAGATCGAACAGCTGCTGCAAAATTTGACGTGTTCCTAGGGATTCATATAATGTACAGACGCCAGCACATCAAGCTACTACAATCTGTCAAATTTCTTTAATCGATTTTCAACTTTATCGCAAAAGTATTAGGTCCAAAGTTGATTGGGAAAATTTGACAGTTTCGGGTAGCATGATGTGCTGGCGTCTGTACTACACGAGGGATTTCGTTGAAATGGTCGCTATCATTACATCAAGTCTGCATTTGCCCAAACTTAGAAATTCTGTAGCAATGCCCAAATTTTACATAACCAATAACTATAAACTGCGCATTTTACTATGCCAAAACAATTTCAGTTTAATATTTTTATAAGCATACCAGTTGGTGGTTAAACATGTACTTATTCTTAAAAGTATGAACATCATTATGTATCGTGTTTCTAGCAAATATATTACTTTGACTTTTCTATTTATGGTTTATTTTTAAATAGAAATAAAATAACTAACCAGTGGTGAAATATAACCTAAAAATAAAACAAAATACTTCGTAATAAGTCATGCTTGTGTTTAGCACAAGTTTTCATTTATATTTCACTTACTTGTATCAATTATACAAGAAAAAATAAAGCTTTTATAGGAAAAAAAAATAATTTGTTACATTTAAATACGTAACGAATATTTCAAAGCGTGGAATTCACTCGCGGTTTTGCCCGCCGAAGCTACCCGGTAGATGCGCACGACGGGTACATCCGACAGTGCGCGTACGTGGGCAGGAACTGCCGAATGTCGACCCGTTGCCTAACCCATTTGGCCCAATTGTTTTGGTCCGGGCTCGGGTAGATTTCTAAACCTGCCAGTCGATTCTTTAAAAATCTCACGGTGAAAACTTGCGTGGATTGTAAATGTATGCTTGGTCAATCCCTAGTATCAGGTGGGATAACACTGACAGCTCACTCCACGCTCACTTCACCTAAGTTTTCACGGTGAGATGGTTACAGAATCGCACTGCTGCACTACACTACTCGCGAAGTTGCTTCGACGCAGTACAGGCCGAAATTTACCGAAGTCCGACGTAGACTATCACTCATGATAAAAACTACGGAACGCTTCGAGTCCTTTGACTTGGGCGCAAAAGCCGCCAGCGATCGGAAGTCGCCCGAAGCGAGCCAAGGTTGGACGAAGCGGACCGAAGTGCCCTTCTACACTCTCGTATTCGCTTAACTTCGATCAACTTCTCGAGTAGTGTAGTGCAGGCTGTAAGTGAATGCAAGCGCAGGCATGTACCCGCCGGCCATGCAATTATATCTAACGGGATGTCGTTGAGTACGGTGGTTTTGTTGTATGGGGTTTGTAGTACAATGTACAGACGCCAGCACCTCAAGCTACTACAATCTGTCAGATTTCTTTAATAGATTTTAAACTTTATCGCTAAAGCATAAGGTTCAAAGTTGAATGGGAAAATCTGACAGTTTCGGGTAGCTAGATTGATGTGCTGGCGTCTGTGCATTAACAGAATGACGACTTTTAGTGATAAGAAATTATTTTGGGAAAGTTTCATCTCGTTAGATCAATCGATTATGAATTACTAATTCCAATGAGCGAAATTTTCTTTTTCGATTCAATTGCTCTGATACTACAAGCAGCAGGGTAATTGCGTAACACACTCTCAGTAGCAATGGGTTTCATTTTGACAGTTCAACAACATTCATTGCGTTATTTACGTTGTTGAGTGACACATTTTTCGAATATATGGAGCAGTGGATTAGCAATATGCCTCAAAATGATTCAAATTGAGAGTAATAGTGTGTTACGCAATTAAAAAATATGGATGTCACGTGATCAACTTTGAACGTTAATGGCGCCGATTACCTTGTTCACAAACTAAACTAAATTTAAGTTCAGTGCATATTTTTCTTCCTATTTCATTAAGAAAAGGGCGGAAAATAAATATTAGTTTAGTCCTGTCAAATTAAGATACTCCATAGACAAGTTTAGACGTGATTAAAAAACTGGCTACTAAAAATACGTCTTTTTACGTCAGGCGCTGAATAATATGACAGGACTAAGGCTGAGGCTAGACACGCTCGTCAGATGCATCCGCCGAGCAAAACCATGAATTCCACGTTTTAGGTGAATAAAATCAAACAATTAACTAACATTATTTTTGACAGACATGGAAAAATAGAATGATACCTATTCTATTTATACTATATGTGGATAAAAAATGTACAGTATGGAATACATCAGTATCTGAATGGGCCCAACATTTACAAATTAATCATGTTTTAGCTTCCAAACTAGCTTAATCTTAGAACAAGAAGTATAACAAGGATAACCTATCATTCAAAGAATTATATGGTTATATAAATGCTTACCTAAATGTTTTTTTTTTTTTTTTTAATTAAACACGTAAGACCTCTCTAGAACATACTCTAGGCGGTTGTAACTAATGTTGCAAATTCAGGGTTTTTTTTATTTAAACCGATATATTTTGAATTTGGCAACACTAGATATAAGCCTTTGATAAACCTAAACGAACTTACTCATATACTCATATCCAAAGAATAAAATAATTAATAACGCGACCAATTACACAGTTATTCCCTGTCCACTAGGTTAACCGTTTTTTGACAGCTGCCTTAGTACGTAACTATTCCAGATTACGTAAAAGTTAACTTTAAAATGCGTGATAGAATAAATATACACATAATTTTTAGTATACGGGAAACCCGAAACGCGTGTCTAGTATTTTTATGTAAAGAATCTATGTACAAAATTTCAAAAATGTATCATGTAAAATCACGAAGTTATAAGCTTGTTGTGTTACCACAAAAGTTGGTTACCACTTAACACGCGCGCCGCCGGCCGACCGGCTGTGACCTGTTTTGTGCGCACAGATATAGATTATGCTAGATTGCATGAGTGTAGGTACCTCGGGTGGAAAAATGGTGCCGTGCGACACCATTGCTCGCGGCGAACTTCAGTCTGCCTCCGACCGCTTTCCGCGTGTAACGTCAGCTGATAAAAACAAAATGCCTAGTTGTGCGATACTTAATTGTTCTAATTCCACCCATGAAGTTGGAGCTGGTAATCGAGGTATTTCTTATCATCGGTAAGTACTATTTGTCTTAAAATAATCTGTTGTTATTTATAAAACAATTTATTTTGTTGTTTTCATCCAAACAGTAGTGTATCCAAATATTTTTTCATTGCGGCTTTAATTTAACGCGCCAGACTTGTCGTGCATTGAAAACCAGCAATGTAAATATAAGCGATCTAACCTTTCAAGGTCAATTTCTCATTTCCTCTGTCAAAAGTAGTCATTAGTGTTGTACACTGCAATTTTCGATGCCGATTTCGTACTCAATTATAATCGATTTTGAAAGCAGAGGAAATGATAATTATATTTTTTAATTAAAACGTAACTACGTAATGTAGGTAGTGAAATGCAAATATTATAAACGAGCTGACTGCCGACCGGCGCGCGCGACGCCGCCAGCGATGCGAGTCATCGGCGGGCGCGCGGGAGGAGCGGCCTTTGAATCGTTATGCCGCGGCACCTTTGAATCGATTTCGCGCGGCTTGCGATCCCATCACTAAATTACGACCGTGACGTCAAAGTACCTACGAAAAATGTTACACGCTCGGTTCCCGTACGGATCGACGAAGACTAGCGTTCTAGCGTTAGCTTATTATAGTTCTGTGGTTGTGCGCATATGATTGCGGATATGTACTTAGTGTCGCTCGGTGTCCAACTTGTTACCTTTTTAAATATTTTTGGGACAAAATATAACATGATGCAAAAATTATTGGAATCGATTCAGATACTTATTCTGAACAAACTATATTCAGGTTTGCAATGTACTAAAAATAATGTTGTATAAACTGCCTTATCTTATTGAATTATCTTATTTATGACTTCTTATAATACTGTACGTGTACCAGTTTTGACTAAAAAAATTATAATTGTTATACTTATTAAATTACATTCTATCTTATTATGTGATGGGATCCAATGTATTCGCTTCAAATGAATAAATCGAAAATAAAATTTTATATTGTAGGCAAATCAGTATGTATAGAAAAACCTTGCATCCACTCTAGATGTTTTATTTTGATTTTAAATCTTTCATAAAATGTTATGCATAAAAAACGTTTTGTAGTAAACCCTATATTTAAGTGTATACTCTACAACACAATTGATATGGCAAACCAGTGCATACTTTATTTTTAAGCTGATTTCCGCTACAAAACCTGCAAAATTGAAATTAAACAAAGCGGCTAATTTATATTGTTTTGTATTTAATAATAATTAACACAGACATAGAAACCGCACCATTTTTTATTCAACAGCAAAAAATCGATAGTTGATACTACATACAAATTAAAGTGAAATTAACGAAATATCAGTTATGACGTTGCTGCTATTACTAGTTCCATCTGTCAAAAAAACGGTTAACCTAGTGCACAAGTAAAAAAAAAACTATTTCCTAACAACCTTTTAGATACTATTTACACTCTCTTAGCAACATTTTTAAAAGTTTTAACCAATATCTTGGTTATATTTATTTTTTCCTTTCGTATTTCGTTAAATATGTGATGTTGATGAAGTTTCACTAAAACCTTTAATCAAATTACCACTAAGTTCGTTCCACTTTATTCTGGTCAATCTCCCTGAACACAAAACCATATTTCATTTCAACTCAATGCCCCACGTTATTTTGCTACCTGACTGCAAAGAAGGGTTATGTTTTTGCGAAGTCCAATTTCTAGGTCGGATAAATTGAACTGCGAGAGAGGATTCTCTGGCAAAGGATTAAAACATATCCTCATTGCCTTAAATCTTTAGTTCCTAAAGTTCTTCTCTTGATACATGAAAAACGCCAGTATTATTTTTTCCCTTTTTTCTTTGAAGTCTTTTGAGCCCTAAGCTGATCTTCTTCGTCCATCCTGGCATAATGCGACTGTATATGAGTCAACAGTTTTTTTTCCCTTGAGAAACATTCTCCACACATGTTACACGAGTACTTCTCTTTCTCTTTACTTTCTTTACTGCTTTCTGGGGCATTATGAATAGCTGCCGTAGACGTCGAAATTTGCGATTCTTGGATGATATTATCAGTTGGCAAAACATACGACGGTTGCAACAGAGGGTCTACATTGATGAATGTAAAGAAACCTGAGTCCTTTGGATGGGCAACGTCCTCTAACGTGACTCTGAACGGCTCTTTAGCATCCAAATCCTCTACCACTTCAGGTTTAGACTTTCTTTGGCGTTTTTTAGGCACTTCGGCAGGGGGAGCTATTGCCTTCGTTGATATTAGTAATTTGCTGGGATTTCCAGTTTGAACTATAGTGTAAGACTGCTTTTTCATGGCGGGCGTGGTGAATGGGGCTGGTGATGCAGCAACCGGCGGTTCGTAAAGATGCCCGGAATGGGCAACAGTTTGAAATAATCCAACCGGATATGGCTTTGATTGATTCTCAATGTCTATTACTTCCGACCCTTTTCCGAAAGATTTGTCATGAGAATCTTTCTTTCGATCTTTTGACTTTTCGTTTTCTGGTTCACATTTGCGCTTTTTAGCTGTTTTTTGGTTTTCTGTAACTGGAACTGGTATTGTATCTTCAACCAAAGTGAATATGTTATTTGGGCCTGGAACTAATTTGAAACGACCATTCAAATTAGGGGCGGAAGGAATATGCACAGATGGTGACTGAGAATTTGTTGACTCTGATTGTTGGGAATCCGAAGTATTCTGAGACGTTCCTGGATCCGGATTACTTTCCATGCGTCTTGTTTTGCTAGCTGGTCCAGCTTTTGGCTTAGGTTTTACTGGTGGCGCAGATTGAATGCTGTGTTCTTGCTTTTGATTGATATCTGTGGTATGACTGTCAACTTTATTTGTATTATTGTCTATACTTGGTTCATCGTTTTTCCTATCAGTATTTGGACTGTTGCCATTATTAAACTTATAAGACTTCCATGACTGCGGTTTTTTCATATTACCTTCAATTGTAATATATTTGACCGTGGAAACTTTAGGGGGTTCTGGCGTCGGTACTGCCTTAGGAATAGCTACTTTAGGTATTCCATTTTTAGCACAATTGTGAGATTCAACTACTTCTTTTTTGAGGAAGTTTCTATTGCACAATTTACACTGAAATAGTACACCCACACCATTTACTTTTATCATGCTGATATAATCCATGATGTTAAATGGTTTAGCATCTACCGTCTCTTTAATTTCTACATCGTTATCACTAGATGATTTTTCTTCAACATAATCAAAGCTTAAACTATTAATCTGAGTATTGTTCTTTACTTTGTTTTCAAATGTTTTTTTCTCATTTTGTGATTTTTTATTAATACTAGGCTGTGGTGGTTCGATATTGACAGAACTGTTATTACTATTAGAAGGGTTACTATTACTAGATGTAGCTGGTTTAGTTGAGGATACTTTTCCGTTATTCTTTTCCTGAGTTAATTTTATTTCTTTAAGGTTAAGTTCTTCATTATCATTGTCAATTCTTTCTTTTTTAATTGGTTTTGAATCATTTCTTCTAGTAACTCGTTTATTTGGTGGGGTTGATTCTTCTTTTATAGCTAATGGTTTAAGAGGGATATCTTTAATACCCGCCATTGCTTTTTTTATCAAAGCATCACAGATGTCATCATTACTCATATTCGTTTTATTTAATTTTTCTTCCCAAGCTTTTCTAGTTTTAGTTTTAGTGATAAATGGGCCAGTCTTACCTACCGCCATCCGTAAACTTTCTTGTGTTTTAATACATTTGTGTATAAATTCGTAAAGTTCTTCCAACTTTGCTGAACACCGGAAGCATATTTTGTGTGGAAGGTCATCGTTCTCCGCGATCTGTAAATAAATAACACTCTTAAAACGCTAATACGCAGTACTTTCAAAACGCAGATGGTACTTGTTGGGATTTTTTTAATCAAAAGCGGTAGCACCTTCCATAAGGGAGAGACCTATGTATTGAGGTTGTAGTATTATATACAACGTGTAACGTTAACTGCGCAAAACCTCAGACATCCCAACTGATTATTAATTCAATTGACCTACTTCTGAGAGAAAATAAGTCATAAAAAAAATTGTAAAGGTTTTATGTGCTGTTTTAGTTTTACTGGTCGTTCTGATCGTTTCTAGCGTCTGCGATGACGCTTTACCGAGGGAGGAGTCGTCACCGGGCCGCTGCGCTGCGCTGACATTGGGTTGCTTGACCTATTAATAAATAGACACGGCAACGTTTTTAATGAATATTTTTTTGAAAAATGAGACCTATATTAAAAAGTGGTTCAATTAATTCTGCTCATGATTCTGATCAAACTGTTTTCAGATTTAGCGCATTTAACGTTACACGTTGTATATAATACTACAACGATTGATGACCCTGACAAGTCGACCCTACGACCACTCGACTCTGACTAATCGACTTCCAACACGGTAATGGTTATTTTAACTCCCATGGAGGATAAGATGGAGGAAAAAATATTGAGCGAACCGTTCCTCCTAGTGGTTTCCCTGGCAGTCCTCCATGTAAACTGATGGCGGGGCAGTAATGTTAATACTTATTATTTTTCCCATCCCAATGTCGAAGTCGATTGGTCAGGGTCAAGTTGTCGGGTCGAGTTTTTGGGGTAGAGCAGTGGAGTTCATGTTGTCTCGGGGGTCGAGTTGTCGTGATACCGTCTAAGTAGTTAACCACCAAAAACACAACAAACCACTAAACATTTAGCGCCAAAGTGATTAAAATCTTTTATTTTTGTTAATCATTTAAATTTGATATTGTTGTGTGGAATTCGCACTCCCTAAATTCAGTTGATTTTAGTTATTATGCTTGTAAATTATTGAAATATTGTTAGTAAAATCAAAACCAAATGTTTTACTTCACATAAAACAACATGGTGAATTATGAAACGTCAGCAGCTAGGTGCACGGTTCTAATTGGTTGTTTCCTATGAAGAAGAGCCGGCAAGAAACTCCATGGTTACTGTTAAAAATAATTGGCTTTGCAATGTTTTCAAAGTAATAGGTATGAGAGGACAGTGTACGGCTGTCAAACAAGTACCAAGTACTTGATAAAATAGAAAATGGCCTACAAAGTAAGAAAATGGTCTAAGTGGGTAAGAAGGGTCAATATACGCATTAGTTCATTCAAGGATTAAACTATAAAGTTAGTGCTGAATAAAGAATTGAAAAACAGGAAAGAACAATTTTTTTTTTTAATTTAATGTAAAAAGAACAATATTGTGCATAACAATATTGTTGGTGTTCATTCCATACAAATGCATTCCTCTGTTTTCGCCCTAGTTAATTATACTTGAGCAAATATTTTTTTATGATATAATGTATATATCTACCCCTGCTATAATAATAATAATAATAAATTTATTTGTTCCAGTAACTAGGACTCACTGTGTTAGTAAACTATGTTAGTTTATTTACATTTAAATTTATTTCATACCATGGGAGATGGCACTGCAGTGATTTAGGTACTTACAATCAAGCCTGCTAGCGATCATCTTCAAGATATTGTTGGAGCTGGCCCGCTAAATCCCTAAGATTTGTTTTATGATGTTCTTACTTAAATGAATTTTAGAAAAAATAAATATGAAAAAGGAAACCAAAGGTATGACTATGGTTGACTGGTAGAAAATGCCTCAGGCATTAAGTCTGCCTTTGTACAGTACTTGTTTTACTAGTGCATAAAGTTTTAATACATAATAAATAAATGTGAACATGGCCATGGTACACTTAGATGCAGACTTGTTTTAATTTGGAAATAAATATTTGCCCTCAACTCAGCCTTTGGCAGTCCACTGCTGGACATAGGTCACTCCCAGGCTGCACCACAGCATCCTGTCGTACGCCTTCCGCATCCGGTCTCCCCCTGCCACCTAGTTTAGGTTGTTGGTCCATCTAGCCTGGGGGCATCCCACACTATGCTTGCCGGTACGCTATCTCCACTCCAGGACTCTTCTGCTCCACTGACCATTGATCCCTCGAAAAATATGTCCAGCCTACTGCCACTTCAGCTTGCTTACTCTGCAAGCTATCTTGCTAACCCTGGTTCTTTTCCAGTTATTAGCCCTAGTGTTATTCGTTACCAATTAGAAAATAGAGGAAGAGTGTGTATGGACTGAAAGCTAATGTCCATGTGATCATGTTTTCTATTAATGAACATATTTACAGATCAAATGTTATTTGTAATGGCCAGACATAATGATATGGCTTCTTATGTGCCTGTGGCCTATTCAATGAAATTGTTTATTCTGTAAATAGGATTTTGGCATCACTTTTACATGTCATATCATAAAAATAAGCTAGATTGATTAACATTTCCTATCTGACTATCCCTGAGAAGAAATGGAGAAACAAACTAAAGGGCCTTGACAAAGTATGATAACATTGTTCTGTTGTAACAACCAATTAGTACAGTACTCATAGTTTTTGACATTCCATAGATACCCATGTGCCTAAAAGCATAATGTAACGAGTATGCAATATTGCAATGATGCTTCAGCTACAGTAGCTTGTAAGTAAAAGTCAAATCATCATTTATTTCAAATAGGCACATAAAAGCCCTTTCGAAAAAAATTAACATGAAAATAGAATTGATTCTAGTTGCCCCTTCCAAAAAGTAGCAATATATGTTTATTTGAGGACACTTGTATAACATATTTACACAAGTAATAAGTAGTGTAAGCACTCAGGAAACAAATAAAAGAACTCAGTGTTTACAGCAGGCTGGTCAACAATAACAGGGTTTCCAAAATACTTAAGAAACTGACAACAGCACAGATCGAAAACATTTGCTTAACAGCCATGAGTACAGAATGTGCATATTATTATTATTACAGATAGACAGATTAAACAACAGGATAAAGTTAAGATCGTCTAGTTGGGAAAAATTACATACATAACAAATTTATCTTACCCCAAAAGGCATCAATTCGTCGATCTTTTTCGCCGTCACTTTATCAGCATCAAAAATGTTGAGAAACGGTCCATCTTTACCTTCGCACAATCGACAAACTTTCATGAAAACTGGTGGAGTCACAGCACTGTACGCCTCGGCTATTACTTCTGAACTTATAGACTCGGGTATAGAAGATTTAGTAGGTTGTTTCGCCTTAGATTTCACTTTTTTCTTGGCCATTTTGATACCAAGTTTTTCTCTTTACGGACTCTTACGTTGTGACGTTCTAAGGTAACAACCCTCAATTGCACTTTTAAGATTTGCTTTCAGCACAGTAAATGAATTTCATTCAATATTTTAATCATTTCAAGCAAATGCTGTAGCAACAAATTCCAAGATTTAGAACAACATGGCTGGCTGGAAGAAATGTCATTCAATAACCAGTCAAAATAGGACCATAGCATAGACAATGAGCAATCGCATTTTGTATGACTTTTATGACATTTTGACAAGCCATTTCAACGTCTGTGACTGTAAGGTCATTCATCTTTAACGACCTTTGACATGGCTTTAACTAATTATGATAAAAATTTTGAGACTATTTTTTTTTTAATGACTCTTGTAAATACCCCTCAACGCGTGTCCTTTCCAAAAACCCAGGGCTATCCGACTATGATGGCGTAGGCCAAAGGCCAGCAGTAAAAAACGGAATCCTGGGGAAGCTAACCTACTTGTAGAATGTGCCAAGATAATAAAGGCGGATATGTTGAAGACATGGTGCAAGAAAACTAAAGATTGGAGATCCGTTTAAACACTGCACTCAACTTACTTAGCATAAATTTAGGTTCACTGAGGGTTCAGTGAAGTCAGAAGAATGTATGATAAATAAATAAATGATAAATGATTTATTTTCTGTAAGTAGGTTTGTACAGACGCCAGCACATCAAGCTACTACAATCTGTCAGATTTCTTTAATACATTTTCAACTTCAGCGCTAAAGCATAAGGTTCAAAGTTGATTGGGAAAATCTGACAGTTTCGGGTAGCTTGATGTGCTGGCGTCTGTACAAACACTTTTACATGTCAATCATATTTTTTTACTAGATGAGGTCGGCGTTTCCTATCTGACTACTCTGAGAAGAAAGGCCGAAACAAACTCAGAGGTCACAGTCTCTTTTAAAGTCCAGACATAATCTTGGTCAGATAATGTGAAGACCATGTAGATTAGTGTCTGAAATAGTCTTTTGAGTAAAGAACCACACAGATTGAGCGGACCTGTCCAGTCAGTGCACGCATTTGTCAAAAATCGTGCAGCTCAACTCAGAACTTGAGGAGCCTTACGATTCGACGAACAATACCAATGAAAGGACATTTGGGTAGGCCGCATAAATGACTCAAACTGCCAGATCATGATTAAAACTAACTAAGAAGGAAAACCGAAAAAAAGAAATGACCCACATAGTCTTCACACTCACAGTAATAACAATAAAAATAAGATACTTTACAAAGTAAATATCCATGTCATTGTTTATATAAAATTCATCAATGTCAATGTGTATATAAAAATCCGGATATAATCTTTGAGGACCATGTAGATTGGTGTCTGAAGTGGTCTTTTGAGGAAAGAACCACACTGAGTGGACCTGTGCAGTCAGTGCACGCATTCGTCAGTAACCGTGCAGCTCAACTCAGAACTTAAGGAGCTCAACGATTCGACGAGCAATACCAGGGACAGGACATTTGTGTAGACCGCATACACCACTCAAACTGCCAGACCATGATTAAAACGGAAACAATGACCCACATAGTCCTCACATTCACAATAATTAAAATAATATAAGACTTTAAACAGTAAATGTTCATGTCATTCTGTATATAAATAGATATTTAGAAAGAAAGAAAACAAAAAAAAAAACCAAAGTGTAAATCAGCAAAATAAAAAATAAACAACATTCACAGTCTAGACCTATTGGAGCAGCTCAATCCCAAGCTTTTTTGTCCTCAATATAGTCTTTTCTTTGCTTTCTGGCATAGTTTTAGCTTTATAAAAGATTTGAATTTATTAATGCTTAGTTCTTGAATGTGGCTAGGAAGTTTATTATAAAAATGTATACATTGGCATCTAAACGAGCCACCTATTTTCTTGAGCCTTGTTGTAGGAACAACATATTTGTGTTTGTTCCTAGTATTTATATTATGGATATCACTGTATTTTTTAAACAGATTAATATTTTTATGTGCATACAAAATATTATCATAAATGTACTGAGAAGGCACAGTCATTATATTAATCCCTTTAAATTTGTCTCTGAGGGAGTGTCTGGGACTTAATTTATAAATCGAACGAATTGCCCTTTTTTGTAAAATAAAAATTGTCTGAATATCGGCGGCATTTCCCCACAACAGAATACCGTATGACATCACACTATGAAAATAACTAAAGTAAACTAAACGGGCTGTCTCTAAATCAGTTAAGTCACGAATTTTCCTAACGGCGTATGCTGCAGAGCTAAGCTTTTTTGACAATTTATCTATATGGGGGCCCCATTGAAGCTTGGCATCCAAAGTTATGCCTAAGAATACTGTGGTATTTTCGGGTTTTAACTCATCACCCTTTATAAGAACACTAGTTTCTACTTGTCTAACATTTGGTATCGTAAACTTAATACATTTCGTTTTTTTTTCGTTAAGAAGTAGGTTATTAACATTAAACCAGTTAATTACTTTTGCGAGGGCACTATTTATATTGTCAGTAACCAGCTGCTGACGTTTGAGTTTAAATAAAAGTGAAGTGTCATCTGCAAACAACACTATATCATGTTCGTCCCTTATGAGGTAAGGCAAGTCATTTATATAAATAAGAAATAAAAATGGGCCAAGAATTGAGCCCTGGGGGACCCCCATTTTTACTACAGATCCGGGTGACCTTTTTCCGTTAACATCAACTCTCTGAATCCTATCACTCAAGTAAGAAGTAAGAAGATCCAGAGAGGCGTTCCGAATTCCGTAGTAGTGAAGTTTCCTGATTAAGGTTTCATGAAGAACACAATCGAATGCCTTGGACAAATCGCAAAAGATGCCCAAAGCATCGCATTTGTCCTCCCATGCATTATAAATATGTCCTAAAAGTTCAACTCCGGCATCAGTAGTTGAACGACCCCTTGTAAAACCGAACTGTTTGTTATGCAAAAATTTATTTTTGTTAAAAAATCTTTGCATTTGGTTTAAAATAAGCTTTTCAAAAATTTTACTAAAGGTAGGTAGTACTGAAATAGGTCTATAATTAGTAGGGTCTGATGTACTACCCGATTTAAACAATGGTATGATTTTACTATGTTTCATAAGATCAGGAAACTCACCACAATCAATACAATTATTAAATATAACAGCTAAAGTAGGTGCTACAATGTTTATAATTGACTTAGCAACATCCACAGAATTACCCCATAGATCTGCAGTCTTTTTAACATTTAACATGTGAAAAGTTTTAATTACATCTGTACAGGTGACATATTGGAAGTGAAATTCAGAATCACCAACTGGAACGTTTTCTTTAAGTAAAGACTCTGCAGCAGTGGGTGACGAGCTTAGAGATTTAGTTGTTGACACGGGAATCTCTGAAAAGAAATTTTCAAAGATGATTCTGATTTTATACTATTGAAGAATGGCATTGTTTGAATGCCCTGTAATTATGATAATAATTTTTAATAAATATATTAAACTATATGGCCGAATGTTAAATACATGCGCCTCATACATGAGGTTGTGTGGGTTCAAATCCGGACAAGTACCAATGTGACTTTTTCAATACATATAATGTATGTATGTACTTTCTGAGTTGATCTTGGACATTACAGACATCGGTGAAGGAAAACATCTTAGGGAAACCTGGACTTATACACGTACAGAAGAATTATAATATATTATTATAAAGATATATTATAATTCTTTACAGAAGAATTATAATATATTATTATAAAGATATATTATAATTCTTCTGTACGTATTTCACTGAACTCCTCTAAAACGGCTGGACCGATTTAGATGTTTTTATTTTTTTTGTGTTTGAGTGAGTCCCTGGATGTTTTAAATATATTCATAATTGGACCCCGTAGGTACTGTATACATGGGCGCACCCGCGAGCAGAAGCCAGTAGTAATTATAAGTCTAAAATCGCCAACCCGTCTTGAGCAAGCGTGGTGATCAATGCTCACGCCTTCTCTGTACCTATAAGATAAGACGTCTTATACAGAGAAGGCGTATCTCATACATAGAAGGCCTTTGCCCTGCCGAGGGACAAAATAATAGGCTAGTATTATTACTATTATACAAACTAAACTGAATAACGAATCTGAGCGAGTACCTATGTAACTATGGTAGGTACCAGTGTCCCTGCTTAAAAATGAAAGATGTGAGACGAGTATACACAAACTCCCCAGCTGGGGTGTGTCCAATAGCGGGTAGAAGAATATAATTTCATATGACTGACTTCTAAGCTGACTTCAGACTATAGCAAAGTCAAAAGAAGGGAAGGGACATTGGCACTGGCACATCTTCCAACAATACTGTCAGTCACTTCAACTTATCCATAAGGAATTTACGTGTGATGAGCACAGCGGATTAGCAAGACGAAAGCTAATCTTCGGGTATTGGATAGATGTCGCACAAAATAAACTAGCCGACGACAAACGCAGTGCTGCCAGTGTCAAAAGTAATATAACATGAGTCAAAAAGTAACATTTTGATGACAAAAGTAACATTTTCTTTTTTTTAGGGAATTTTAGCCATAGCCCATAATACAATATTAAACTGGATGTTTTTTTACAGGCTCCAAATTTTTTCATGGTGTTCTACTCGTGACTATGAACAACTTTCACTATGGGACTAACTCTGAAATCACGAAAACAAAATCAGCTGTTTAATACAAAAGTTCAATACCTACTTGACCAAAATGTATGAAACAGCTGATTTTATTTTCGTGATCTCAGAGTTGGTTCCATAGCGAAAGTTGTTCATATTCATGGGTAATAACATAACATAACATCCCGTAAAATTTAGAGACGGTAAAAAAAACATGCTGTAATATTAACTAAGTATTATATAGGGTGACTGGTAATTAGTGACCAATACTTAAATACATGATTCTACTCATGACAACAAACAAGTTTTATAATGGGACAAAAAGTGAAATGACGAAAAAAAATCAGCTGTTCCCTACATTTTGACGACTCGTACGAACATAAATGTAGGGAACAGCTGATTTTTGCGATTTCGGATTTGGTCCGATAGTAAAAGTTGTTTGTAATGATGAGTAGAATCATGTGTTTAAGTATCGGTCACTAATTGCCAGTCACCCTATATAATATTAGCTCAAAAAACGGTTTTCCTTCTTCGATCGGCCGATTAGTGGAATTCCAAAATAAAAATTATTTCTTAGTCTGTACTGTAATTTATACAGAAAGTCATAATTATACATACTCGTTTTTAATTACCACGTAGAACTTAGAAGCTAGAATACACTTTTTGAATAAAATATACTCCTTCTGCAAGTGCGTGAAACGGTGAAAGAGATAAAATCATCGGTACGCACGGCTACACATCAAGTTATACACAATCAGCATAAGCTGACTTCTAATTGTACGAAAAACCTATACGATTCGAGTTCTGTCAAAACTGGAAATTTATAGCTCGATGTGTCGCCGTGTAGAGATATTTTCTTTTGATCGGTTAAACAAGGTTTGCCAACATATGAGTCTGCAACTGTCGATCTTAAAATTTTAAATATTTTTCAAGTACGAAATGTAACGTAAAAGTAACATCTTGCGTCCTGTAACATGGAAGTAACATAACAGGGCCAAAAGTAACGTAAAAAGCTACAAAAGTTACATTCTGGCAACACTGGACAAACGTCAAAATAATGGCAAGCTCAAGTTGGAACAAGTACAACTATATGCAAGAATATTTTGGGGCATAGCAAAAATCGGAACTAACACAGCCATCTTGTTTTTTTTTTTCAATACAAATAACAGCGCGAAAAGATCCTACACATAGAATAACCAAAGATTTAAAACCTGTGACAATTATACGATTTTACAAAATTACGGATGAAAATATTATTGAAACATGAAACAAAGTGTACGTATATTATTTAAATATTTTAATGCATAAGTAATACAATAAATTCTACTTTATAATACTTTTCTACATTATGTTACTTAGAAGCTTTTTTTAAGTAGGCTATGACGTCTGCGCGCTCTGATACTTTTTTCACACCAGCGAACACCATTTTCGTGCCAGGAATGTATTTCTTCGGATTCTCCAAATATTCGTAAAGCGTTTCCTCATTCCACACGCAACCTTTGTTTTTATTGGCATCTGAATATGAATAGCCGGCCGCCTGGCCAGCCTTCCGGCCGAATAAACCATATAGGTTGGGACCAACTTTGTTTCTGCCTCCAGATTCAATAGTGTGGCATTGGGCACATCGCTGTAAAAAGATTTTCTTTCCTTGTTCAGCATTGCCAGGCGGTGGCCCCATTTTCCATGTTTTTTATTTTCAGGAAATCAGAAATCAACGTGACATTTGCTCACTACACAGACGTGTTTTTTAATGACGTATCTTTGTGAAGGTCCAGAAGTGCAAAGAGTTTTTACTTTTGTTGTGCTACTATAATAGGCTTTTTGTAACAGGACATGAAATAACCATATTTACCCATCATTAGATGGCAAACTAACCAGGCGCTTGCTACGCCTGGACAGGAAAGGCCTGCGCCTGGTGAATGGGACCATCACGGGACACTGCTGACTAAACAAACACTTCCACACAATATGCATAACAGACAGTTCACTGTGCAGGGCTTGCATGGAGGCTAATGAAACCGTTGCGCATGTGCTCTTTGAATGCACAGGCATCACCCAGATTCGTTCAGAAACCCTCGGGACACCCATATCTTACATTCACAGATGTTGAGAACATCTCATGAGAACATACCAGGAGACTTAATCAGCTTCTGGAGGGAGGTGGGCTGGTTGGAATAACCACTGACGGCCGCCATGGCCCACGTACAATGGTACACAACAAAGGACTAAGTGGAGAAACCAAACCCGTTACATAGAGCATAGAACTATATTTTCCACGAAAAAAAAAAAACTAATATAATGACGCCTTTTTCCCATGGGAGTAGGCAGAAACCACAGAGTACTTCTTAATAGACTGCAAAAACTATAGAAAGCTATCTGCTACGAACATACTAAACATACAACTATTAATTATTCTTCTTCTTAGCGAGTCATCTGCCTGGCCTTTTCCCAGCTATATTGGGGTGGGCTTCCAGTTCCAATCTAATCGGATGTAGCTAGTGTTTTACGTGAAATTACTGCCTATTCGTCTTCCACAACCCAGTTACATGGAAACACGATATCCTATAAGCTTTGAACATTAATTTAGTTGTGAAAATATTACGCATAATGTATGTGACTCCTACGCATTGGGCGTGGAGATCCCATTTACAGTAAATACATCTACAGAACATGCACTTGGATCAGGGAGCCATGATACGTGGCCGTTTAGTATTGGACTTGTTTGCAAATAGGTCAATCTGGGGCTGACCCAGTATAGCAACAATTGACTTGGTAAGCTATACAGAATAGCCTCCCTCCTCCATCTTTTTAATCTAGGAGTTTTTTTGCGTATAGCAACATTCCCTTGTAAAGGTTACTTACTCTGTGGCAACTCCCGTCCGCCATCTTGAATTTAGTATTGTGCCAGTCGGGGGGGCGGTGACATATTTTTACCCGTCATCGTCGTAATTTTGTGAATTTGTTGGAAAAACGCGAAAATAAGTGTCGTTACATCGTGTAAATAGTTTATGTCAGGACTGAACGTGAGGATGGCGGGTCAGACTATAAACGATAGGCTTTTGGCCGCCCGCCACAGCATCGCCGGGCAGGGTTTAGCTAAATCCGTTTGCAAAGCCACCACAGAAGAAATGATAGCACCCAAAAAGAAACATTTAGATTGTAAGTACTGTTACCGTAAAATGTATCCACTGGAGCGTCATTCTCAATGCTCACAACTATTTTTTCGTTCATTAATCAGACGACGTCGTCGCCACAGCGACTCTGCCAATGGTCGATAACATTTCTATGATATTGAACGTAATCCGTGGCGACGGCACTCAAATTCATGGAACGCGTATTTTCGTTCATTAAAACAATAATAAGATAATAGCAATTGAATTCGCATTTAAAATGTCGAAATATTTTTACATAATGTTGTTTCTCACGATTGTGTTGCTTGACACACATTACTTATGTTATGTCATGTTACATTGGATATAACGTGTTCGTTAACGAATAATAAAAAACTGTCTACCTACTTATTGATTTTATGTAAGAACCTATCTAACTACTGAGGATCTGTTACTTTAGAGTTCTTACAACTGTATAATGTTACTTTAGAGTTCTTACAACTGTATAATGTTACCTCCTGGCGTACTTTTACAAGCTTATTTTCCACGGAAGTTAAACCCAAAACGACTCCGAGGCTCGTCTGACGCTTATCATAATTTCAGCACGATCCAAAAAGCCAAAAACATACTGATTTCTTAGTCTAATAACAAAAGGAGATATGGTTATATTTTAGCTAAATATACCAATAAAGGTGTTGACCAACTCTGCCTCATCACAGCTGAGATAATTACCAAAACCTTCATAAAAAAATTAAGGTACCCTCTATACCTTAATAAACTTTTTTTTCCTAACCTATAACTAATAGGCAAAGGCCTACCCATTATAATACTCCCACATGGTCCTATCAGATACCAATTTCTGTAAAATAATTAGGATAATGTGTCAGTCTAAATTAACTCACAAGTAAAAATAAACAGTACAACTGATTATTTTACCAGAAAAAAAATTACCTTGTTATTATCAACTCAAAAATATACTTTTATATTTTTAGCATACTACCTAGATAAACATATTTAAGTTTTTTTTTTTCTTTTAAAGATACCCAATCTTGACAGTAATTCTCTTTTTCATTGCAATCAGCAGAATATGTTATATTATTTTTATTTAGGGAATAGTGGTATAATTTATTATGAAACTTCATTCAAAATTAAATATGCCAAATATGCCAATATATTGCATAAGATATACTCTTGGGAGTTCTTAAGACATACACTACTAATAATTTGGAAAGTATGTATAATCCCAGTACACCCAGATATCTTTGAAGAAACTATCCAATTCCTATTGCAGTCCCAATATCCTCTCTAAGATAAAAAAATATCAGAACTAATCATCATCATCTTCTTGCCAAACCAACCAATTCACAGATGTACAACCCGCACTGGGCCACATGGTAGATTACACCCCATTCCCTCTTGAAGAGAGGAGGCCTGTGTCTTATGCTATCTTCCTGTCCTTGTCCCATATCACTTGGGGTAGGTGCAACACCTTTATCTTCTTCCATTCTCCCTTGACAACCATCACATTATCACTCCCTTCTCTTTCAAATCATTCCTCACACAATCCATCCAAATAATGTCCCTTATCATTTCATTCAACCAAGCAACCATGACATATTGTCCAACTTTTGTCCACAAAACAGTCAAAATTATCCTACACATGACACATACTACTCATAAAACATGTTCTAATATAATATTCTTGCATTTTATTGTCAGTGATGCATGACTCATCTCTGAACAGTTTTCTGAGTAAATGTCCGACACCCTATTACTTAAATGCTTTAGCTCATACACTGATTAATGGGATAAATGAATGCAGCAGTTTAATTAATGCCTTGTTGTATGCACTGTTAGCATGTCGACAACTTCAATAAAAAAGGAAATGTGTGGTTGAACTTTTAATTTATCAATGACTGAAGTTTTAATCATCTTTTTTAGTGGCTGTCACTATATCATTGTTTTTACAGTTTGCAAATATTTTACAGAGATAATAATAAAAGTAATGGTGTCTTTTCGTGATATTATCCAAAAACGTATTTTGTCATTCTCACCCCTATAGAGATTAAATTGGCAACATATTTTACGATCTTTGTTGAAATTCATACCATATGCTATTAGTGTTTTTTTAACTTTTTATATATCAAATATTTGCATTGGTTGACATGGTGCCATGAACATGGATTTTTGCTCGCTTAAAATGTCGTCGGTTAAATAGAAAAGTGGCATTATTACAAAATAACAAAATTTACACTACATGCATTTAAAGTTTTGTTTTATAATTTATTTTTTAATTTTTTAAAGTTGCATATTAAATATAAGTGTTATGTATAATTTTAAAGGTTTTTACACAAGGATCAAGATGGTGTGATTATTTTAATTAATGTATTTAAAAGGGGGGCATTTTTAGCAAAAAATGTCATTTTTCTACATAAATAAAAGAATATTGCGGCACGTATTTTCTAAAAAGTCAAACAATAAAGGAGAATAAATGGTTTTACTAAGTAAATTGTTTTTATAAACTGATGTATTTAAAGAATAAGCACATCTACTTAAAATTAACAATCATTAAGAAAACCTATCTTAAAAGTAACCCTTACTTATTAGATAAATCAAATCAATCAAATATGATACATTTTATAAAGTCTCTTTTATCCATATAAAATAATGTTGCTTATAGACT